>WIQG01000280.1:0-198008 GCA_014925785.1 Mycena galopus ATCC 62051
TAATATCAGGTGCAGCTGTCTCTTTGACGATGATGTGGCAGCTGACTTTCTGTGCAGGCTCTGCTGCAGGTGAGCCTTGAGCAAAGAAACAGATAAGTTTAAAGCGATCAAAGTGGGTGAGATTCTTATCTGCTGCGACTGCCAGAGCCATGTGGCGAAGTGAGAAAGATTTGGTCACATGTCACATGTCACAACAATTCTTGATCCACACCACTCGCTTATCGCATGGATCTTCCACAACTTGGCTCATTCGCTCAAGAAGTTCTTCTGAATGCCTTCAGAACTCATTACCATCGCTTTCAGGCTGCAATCACCGATTTGGTTGGAACTCAGACCGATGCGATTGTAATCTCGTGACTCGGTGATGACCTTGATGAATTTGCAGACATTGTAACCGAAGCAAGTATACAACTCTTGAAAATAAATATCCTTAAAAATGTGATCCAGAACCAAGCAATCTTCCCACCTGAAGAATTCACTACATTGGAGACAAGTCTAGCTGCAATGCGACTCGACATCCGACTCGAATATCAAGATGCTGTTGATGCATCGCATCATGGCAGACCAGTCCTTGTCCAAACCATATCTCCAGATGGACCTGGGTGGCCTCGCATTTATATTGATCCCGATTTTCTTCGATGGGCATATGGCCAGAGATCCACTGCAAGCATCAGTAGGTTTCTCGGAGTCGGTCGGACAACTGTGCGAAATGCTCTTATTGCTCATGGCATTGTCGAACCACAGCAAAATCCTTTCCAACAAGCTGATGATTCCTTGGATACTGCTGGTCCTTCCGATGGAGATGATATCCTTGATCCTGATCTCCCCATCCCACCGACTGGCTCATTCCCTCCCGAGGTTGCAGAGCTCGCAGCCTCATCTCAGCCAACTACTTCATTCACTGGGCCTTTATCAGATATATCTGATGACGACCTCGATATGCTTCTCCTTCGCTTGCGGACGCATTACCGACGAGCAGGTCTAAGCATGCTGAATGGAATGCTGCGCCGCCTCGGGCATCGTGTTCCGATCGAGCGGATTCACCAGTCTCTCCTTCGAATTGATCCAGTTCGACGAATATTTGAGCGCATCCGCATTCGGCGCCGTGACTATTGTGTGCTCGGCCCAAATTCTCTCTGGCACCATGATGGCCAGCATGGTAGGCTTTCGCTTCCTTCTGAACCAACTTGGAATCTCATACTCCTCATCATAGGTCTGATTCGTTGGGGAATAGTTATTCATGGTTTCATCGACGGATATTCCCGTCTTATAACAGGGCTACGTGCGAGTGACAACAACACTGCAGACACTGTCTTGGAACTATTTCTAGATGCTGCCGGTGTATATGGCATCCCATCGTGTATGCGTGGGGACCATGGTGCCGAAAATCTCTATGTTGCTGCTTGGATGGAATCCCACCGTGGAGCCCGCAGAGGGTCATATATATGGGGACGGTAACTCAATTTGTGCCTAGTTTCCTCCAAAAAGAAAACTGATTTCAATTTCGGCTTTTAGAAGTGTTCATAATGTCCGCATTGAACGACTGTGGGTCGATGTAACTGCACAGGTTGGCGCAACTTGGGGCGACCATTTTACCCTGCTGGAAGTCCGGTATGGGCTCGACATCAACAATGTCGCTCATATTTGGCTTTTGCACTTCCTCTTTCTCGGCCTTATCAATACCCAGCTTGATTTCTTTGCCCAGTCATGGAACCAACATCGTATTCAGATACGAAATTCTCCCAACCGCTCCCCAACCGACATGTTTGTCTTTGATATGTATGTTAATGGTGTTCGTGGGGATCAGCTCCCTGCGGCTGAAGAGAACTTTGAAGAGGAGGAGTTAGAAGTTTATGGGATTGACTGGCAGGGACTTCGAGATGATGGAGTGCTTCGCTCGCAGGCTCAGAACAACTCACATGCAGAGGGCTCGAGCTCATGGGTAGGGCGCACTGGACCTCCTCCTGATCTTAGTCAGGTTATTGTTCAGCCCCCGATGGGAACTCTGACCGATGAGGAGGTCAATGATTTGTATGATACATTTTCTCATCTCATTGGAAGGGCTGAAGACACTCATATTATATTATTATGGACCCAGGCACTTGCTCATGTTCGTGTACTATATCCTAATATTTTTTGATCTGCCCAATGATCACTCAGATATTCAAAACTTCACTTGAATCTGTTATCAATCCAGATCTCATTAGACTGATCAATAAATCATGAAAGCAAATGACATATCATGAATAAATGATGGAAATCATAATTTGATGATGTCTGATCAAAAATAATGAATGGCATCAAAATTGATGGTGTTTGTTGATGGCTTGATCAAGAGAAATGTGGTGATTAGCTGCAGCATCTTAGTTTTGATCTCATTCAACCATGGTTTAATCATGGTCTGACCATGGTTAGATCATGATATGATCATGGAAATACCTAATACACTTAAATCTTTGACCTCAGCACTGAATCTGGCAGGTCGCGTTCTCAACTTCACAAGTTGCGTTCTCAACCTCACAAGTTGCGTTCTCAACCTCAAATAGCCACCTCATGACCTGATGACCACAGCCTTGTACAGCATACTGGACCTCAAATAGACCATTTGGGACCTCAACCTGCCTGTGTAACCTGTCAAAATCACTTAACCTCAGTGCTCAACTGGGCATGCGTCCTCAACCTCAACCTGCAACTTCAACCTAATAATAATTGGTGAAAAATGCTTTTATAAACCTCAGTGCTCAACTGGGCATGCGTCCTCAACCTCAACCTGCAACTTCAACCTAATAATAATTGGTGAAAAATGCTTTTATACGCCTGACTCTACAGTCCCCGATGATCAATCCTCGAACGACCCTCCTCTCACCACCTCCGCACCTCCACCCGATGCCGTACTCGTTCCTCCTCCACCACCTCCCGATGCTCCCGAACCCACACCCATCTTGCGTAGGTCAGGCCGCACGCGTCGCCCCACTGCCCGAGTTGCCTTTGCGCGCCCCGCCGATGTCGACAACGATGGCGAACAAGGCATATTCGATGCGTGGAGCGAGACAATCACCGCGACGCCCGAGGACGACGACGGCGAAGAGACAGCCATGCTGGCTGAGCTCAATACGTACTTGTGCGAGAACCCCATCGACGTTGAGTACCCCGACGACCCGAACTCATACGCAGAAGCTATGTCTTCACCGGACGCTGACAAGTGGATAGCCGGGACGCATGAGGATCTCACCGCGCTGCGCGATAAGGGGGTGTACAAGCTCGTCCATCCTTCGGCCGTCCCGTCAAACAAGACAATCCTCGACCTTCGTGCTGTGTACACTCGCAAGCACGACATGGAGGGAAATGTCGTCCGTAACAAGGTACGGTACTGTGTGAAAGGTTTTCACCAAGTGTACGACTGCGACTTCACTGCGACGACTTCGCCCACGGCCCAGCTTGAGTCCTTCCGTGCCGTGCTCCACATCGCTGCCGCGTGCGATTGGGACATCCAGCAAGTTGACATCAAAACTGCCTTTCTCAACGCGCGCCTGCCGGACGACGAAATCCAGTACACGAGACAGCCGAAACACTTCTAGGAGAAAGGGAAGGAAGGATGGATGTGGATGTTGTTGCGGAGTCTGTATGGGTTGAAGCAGTCGGGACGGATATGGAACCGGGAGATGGATGAGTCAATGGCAGCGTGGGGTTTTCATCGCCTCATATGCGAGTGGTGCGTGTACGTGCGCACTAATCAGCTCACCGGCGACACAAATCTCGTCGTGGTCCATGTGGATGACATGGTCTGTGCCGCACCAACTCGCACTGCTAACGAGGCATTCAAAGCTCAACTCCGGACGAAATGGGAGATATCCGACCTCGGCGACATCATGTACTGCCTGGGGATCGGTATCGTACGGGACCCAAAACACCGGACCATTTCCTTGTCCAAGACCGCTCTCATAGACCGCCTTGCCGCCCAATTCTTCCAGACCGAATGCCACCCCATGCCCTCGCCAATGGATGCCGGCAAACGCCTTTGTCGACCAGTCGATGGCCTCAGGCCTCTTGACACCGAGCGTCTCGCAAAAACCCCATACCGTGCGCTCATAGGCGGCCTGATGTACCTCGCGAGCGGAACACGGCCGGACATCGTGTTCCCCGTCAACCATCTCGCTGGCTTCCTAGACTGCTACCAATTCGAGCATTGGTGCGCCGCCATTCGCGTTCTCCAATATCAAGAGTATGCGGACCCTGGCGCTCGAGCTTGGCGGAACGGCCCCCATCGAACTTCTCGGCCACGTTGACGCGGATTTCGCAAACGAGCTCGACAAGCGCAAGTCAGTCATGGGATACAAATTCTCACTCGGATCTGGCGCAATATCCTGGGCGTCCCGGAAACAGAAGGTCGTGACATTATCATCTACGGAGGCTGAATACATTGGTGCGTCGGAGGCTGCGAAAGAGGCATGCTGGCTTCGGATGCCCCTGTGCGGCGTCACGGTCCCCGTCGAATCCCCCACTCCCATCCTGTGCGACAACAACGCGACCCGGATTCTTGCCGCTGACCAGACATTCCACGCCCGCACTAAACACATTGATAACCGTTACCACCACATCCGTGACTGCATCGAGAAGAAGAAGATCTTCCTCCCGCGCGTCTCCTCCGCCGACAATGTCGCTGACACTCTCACGAAGGCCCTCCCGACGACTACCTTCCTCTGTCACCGCGAAGGGCTTGGTCTGCATTGAGGGGGTGTTGACGAGCGTGAGGGGGTGTACCGCAGCAGGACCTGAGGGGGTGTGTTGGTTCCAGGCGCTGCAGCAGTACGATACGCGACTGACGTGACAGCGGACCTTATGTCCAGTGACGTGACGCGCATGCCTCTCATCTGCTACCACATTCTGGTGCCGTTGAGAGGTATGTGCGCCGCCTTTTCTACAGACTATTATACTCATATATTACCAGTATCTTGCTTACAGTAGTTACAGGATCTGATAATAGAAGGGTCAAAAAAAAAAAAGGGTTTTTTTGAGGGTACATCTGTTGGTGCAAGGGTGGAGACAAGGTGAAGAACAGATTACAGTAGCACGAAATTTATCCCAAACATCCAAAACTTATTCAAAATAATTGCGAGATTGAGGGCTAAAACTATCTGTCTACCCTGATATGCATGGGAAATTGGTAGGAAATTCCCCGATTTAGAAGTGGCTGTACTCGGCTAAGGGGGGGTGGGTGCGGAGGGCCTTAATCCACTTTTCCGACCTAGTGTTGAAAATTTCAAGGGTGTGTAAATTCTGCACATTTTTTAATTCTCGTACTCGGTATCTAGGCCAGGGCTTTCGGGCCGGGCCTGGCTTGAAATTTCTCAAGCCCGAGCCCTAGGCCCACTCAAGCCCGATGTCGGGCCTGGCTTGGCTTGGCCTGGCGGGCTTGAGGGCCTGAGGCCAGGCCCCCAACATCACTACTGCTGCATGACATTTTAACTTTGGTGGCCATCTGTGGATCAATCACACGGCAAATCTTCTGGCGCCTAAGGCTCACTCAAAAGGAAGCTCTCCAGATCGAACCTGCTTTTACTTCCCCCCCCCCCCTCTCCCCCCTCTTCCCCCCGGGCCATCATGTTTGCTGTATCTTCTCGACCATCTTTCAATGCGGTCTGCCAAATTAGACCTGCATTTCTCATCACTCTCTTTAAAAAATTAAGCATGTCTGTCTAAAGCCTTTTCAAACTCCGCCATCTCCGAAGTGTCCCCATCAGCTTCTACTGATCTCACCGCTTTCGTCGATTGTTGAAGTGTAAGCTTCCTCTTTGGGATGGTTGGCATTTCGCTACTCGATTGGGAAGGACACGGTAACCATGTTTACTTATTTATTCACACCGCAAATGGAAATGTTTGCGGTAGGATGAAAATCGACTCTGATTCCATTGGTATCAATTTGAGTTCTCTTCCTACCTGAAACTACGAGCAGCAATGTAATATAACCCAAAAATGATCCAACTTGTTTCAGAGGGCCCTTCAATGTCACAAAGAACACCAGATTCTTTGCTTCCTGAAAGCATGCCAAGGACTATAGCTGTCAAGGACCCTTTCAAGACCAATGAAAGGAGGAGTTTCACAAATAAAGAAAGGCATGTTGAAAGAGCCACTTTCAATGTGCCTTTCAAACAGATTGAAACAATGTGTTCCAGGCATCAAGAAACCTGCGCTATTTTTGCTATTGGTCCGGCATTGTCCGCGCCAATAGCAAAAATAGCTCAACCACTGAAACTGATTGTTTCAGGGTGTCAGAAAGCCGCACTGACAGTGGTTTTTTTTAGCACTGCTCTCTTTATTCCTGAAACTGGATATTTTGATATCATTGAAAGCTGCAATGAAACTTCAAGTTTGTGCAAGCCTTTCATGATCTGCAGAAACTAACTTTCTTTGTGACATTGAAAGCACTTTCAAAACCATTTGATTCATTCTTGGTTGACATTACATTGATTCTCGCAGTTCAAGGTAGGAGGAAAACTCAAATTGATACTAGTGGAATCAGACTCAGTTTTTATCCTACCACAAACATTTCCCTTTCCGGTGTGATTATACTTTAGACGTTGATCACATCCGCACCATATAAAGGGTGCGGAACCACGACAACGTCCCTCAGTTTCTTACCAAGACCTGGTGTGACCGAGGGTGCGTCTCTTTATTTACTTTACCAATTACTTATACTTACTCTCATTTACTTGTAGACTATCACTCACGTACTGCGTCTTCTACAGGTAATTAATACAGTCTCTTACCACGACCTGGTGTGACTGAGGACTATTACTCACATACTACATCTTCTACACTCTCTGTTCCCTCTAGGCTCTCGGACCGTGGCTGTCCGGATCCAGTCTCGCAGCATGTCTATGGAACACCGCAAACCTTTGTCTTGAGCGCTCAGTTCAAGGCTTGAAGTGTGAATTTTATTTCATTGTGAACTGCGGGCCCCTTTGTTCCATTCTCAGCTGGACGTTTAACTAGGCACCGAAGGAAGGGGATGCGAGGCCGCGAAGCGGCCGAGCAACCGCTTGTACTTCATCAAATTGCACCTTGTCACAGCCTTCGATTTTCCCACTCTCTCCACCCTTGCTTTTTCCCATGTGTGCATGCAATTTCCTGTTTTATTTTTGGGGGCTCTCCAGTCAACCGGTGCGATGCCCGCTCTATAATTTACTTTCGATCTCGCCGATCATCACTCAATTTCCGTTCAAAAGGAAGGGTCTCTTGATGTGTTTCTTCCATTGCAACCCCATCATTTTCCCCTCGTATTGCTTGGATGTTTTGCACCGTGCGTCCTCAACTAAAAATCTTTCCCCAGTTGCCTCCGTAATTAACATAGAGACCTCCTACCTTCTGCCGCCTAACGAGTCCACGAACAGCCGTTGTAAATCGACAGAGGGGTGAGTAATAAATATTCTCCGTCTCCTTACCTTTCCATTCTGAACAGCTTGACACTGCACAACCAGAGGTTTTCTACATTGCAATGTTACTTCCAATTTTTTTCTTTGCAATAAAATCCCCTTCTTATTCACTTCCCTGTCTCTGTCCGCTCCCTCTCTGGATTGCCTTCGTTGTACATTGATACGAGAAGGTATCGCAGTCCCAGCTTTTCCACTGCCTTTTTTTCCGCCACATCCCCAACTCTGTTCTTGAAACTCGGGCGGAGCTTAAGGTTTTATTCTTCCTCTTACCTTCCCAATTCTATCTATGATATCACTGACTTCCACTGGCTTAATTTAGTTCCCTCGATGCAAACAATGCCGTTTATGTCTGGATGTCGTAGCGCATCTCACTTGCATTAACAGCCTGCGCGACTGTACACAAAATCAGTATAGGTCTTCGGTATGCTGTCGCATGCTCTCACCTTTCCTTACATTTTATAACCCGCACCTCATTTTTTGAACCGGATGCGTCGAGAACATTCAAACTCAATTTCTCGCACTTCCGGGCAGCCAGTGCGTTCGCAGAACTGCCGGTGTACTTACAACGGCCTTTCAGATGTTGTTTTAAATATTAATTCAATTTTTGACAGTTCCGTGAAGGAGGTGCGGCGCGCAGTATGTTCTTTTTTTCTTTTTTTCAAGATCACTGACTGAGATTTGAGCAGTGCCTTGAAACTCCCTTTCATATTCACGTGCCGAGCAAGCCTCACATCGACTTCAATCCTATATTTCCGGCAGCCAGTAGACACGAGAAGGACAAGCTTCTGGGAAGCCTTCTAATGATCTTAATTCAGGGATGCAGCATCCCCAATGTCGCTGGTGATATCCGGCCCATCTGAGCACGACCAACATTTCGAATTCGCACTGCTATGTTTAATTGATTGTTGAAAGCTCCATGGCGAGGTAACAACTTTAATTCCCCATATGCTCGCACTCAAAGTTAATTTATATCTGGGGCAATAGTGTGTGATAGTTTTTCGCGATATTCAACTGCTGTCCAAACCGAGGCTTGGCAGTATATTTGTTTACAGAAGATGTTCACTTCTCCACTATTTATTCTGCACTCACTCACAATGCATTCATGAGCACGACCAACATTTCGAATTCGCACTGTTATGTTTAATTGATTGTTGAAAGCTCCATAGCGAGGTAACAACTTTAATTCCCCATATGTTCGCACTCAAAGTTAATTTATACGTGGGGCAATAGTGTGTGATAGTTTTTCGCGATATTCAACCGCTGTCCAAACCGAGGCTTGGCAGTATATTTGCTTACAGAAGATGTTCACTCCACTATTTATTCTGCACTCACTCACAATGCATTCAGCCTCGGCAGCCAGATACCGCAACTGGCGACATGGTATTTGATTCATTGCACACAATGTTTTCATGTACTACATACATACTTTGCGTGAATAAATTAAATTTTTAATATGCTTGCGCCGGGAAGACCAGATGTTTTAGGTTTTGATTGGCACCGCAACGATTGGCTGCGATTCTAGAAATCCGGTTCAAGTCAGCCTGATTGATATCTGGCATAGCTTGTCATATTTATAGAGACAGCATCTTGTACTTCTAATAAAGGAAGTAAGGCATCTATCGTGTATTGATGTAAATACATGGATGCTGGTGCTATCCCATCAGCGTCCACCATTGTTTTCACTGAAGGTCAGAAAATCAGCGGAAGAAGCAAAGGAAAATATTAGATTGTACATTATGCCTTCCTCTTCCCCTTCTTCCGCGGCTAGTCCGAGATAACTTCGTCTCCAGCGCCTTGTTTATGTGTCGAGGGAGCTCGGGTGCGCTTTGAATTCGCCGGCAGAATATCTGCCTCGTCAGTACCCTAGCAGGGTTCCGGTTTAAACCGTGTCGTGTCCTACAAGACCCCTGGGTTTAAACTGGTTCGAACCATAATGGTTTAAACCAGTTTGAACCATGACTGGTTCTCCTATAAAAGTTGGCTCTAAATCATCACAGTTCCAATCGGTTTAAACCATCATGGTTCCAACTCAGTTCAAACCACTGATGGTTTTAACCGGTTTAAACCGTGGTTGGAACTGGTTTAAGCGACTGATGGTTCTAACTGGTTCAAACCGTGGTTGGAACCGGTTTAAACTATCATTATTTGAACTCAAGATGTTCAAAATGTAGA
The DNA here is from genome assembly GCA_014925785.1 of Mycena galopus ATCC 62051. Lineage (NCBI taxonomy): Eukaryota > Fungi > Basidiomycota > Agaricomycetes > Agaricales > Mycenaceae > Mycena > Mycena galopus. Next base: position 9,606 of record WIQG01000280.1, read on the forward strand.
TATTTTGTAAAAAATGAAAAAAAAAAAAAATTGAACTGGTTTAAACCATGATTCGAACCGGTTGGATCCATATGGTTGAGATATTTAAAACCAAAAAATTGAATCTGATGAATATTGCATTAGAAAAATTGAGAGAAAGATAAGACTACACGTTGTCCTCCCGTAATGCCCTTCACACCCTTCCTCACACCCGATCCTGAGCCCACGCATCCGCGCCCGAGCCTGAGCCCGACTAAAAACTACAACACATCTCGCCCTGTGTACGAGAGTGCAGGCAGTGAAATTAACTTACAAGTGAACAGAGGGAAATAGAAATATGAAGATGCGAGTGTACAATAAACCCATGACTAAGGGCGGGTGGAATGACGAAGGAAATGAATGCTGGACACTGCCAAGATACTCTCAATGATTTCTTCAATGACTGGAATTGGGTCAAGGCTCAAAATTTAGGGTTGTATAGTTTCTCTTTTGTTTATTCCAAAGCACAAGCTTACAGCACTAGTCGTCTCTCTCTCAGTTATATAAAAAGGCAAAACAGATGGCTAGTATCATTACTGCACTTCCTGTAAATAATGGCAAATTCGATTTTTTTTTGGCGCATTTCCCAAAAAGGAAATTCTCGTCTACCGCTCTCCTTCCGTCTTTTCTCTCGCTGCAACTGCATTGTATTCAGTCTACTGAACTCTCGGGTAACACAGGAGGTCAATTGTCGTCCGGTTAAGGTCATTTTCACCTCGCAGTCGCCGTGGAATCCGGCTTTTCCCGGAATTATCTGGTCACTACCAGTTGAGCAACCACACCGATTTCTCCACCCCACGCAAGCCACGAGCGTCTGCCTACGAGATGATGTCTTGCAGCGACAATGTCGTAGCCGTTCACTTGTCTGTTGATCGAATACAACGAAGGAACATTCACAATGGGGTCAAGCAAACTTGATGGAGACATTGAGAAACCTGGGCCAAGGTCTGTCGCCTGTTCCTGTGTTCGTACACTCCAAAGAACATGTAATTCGTGTTCCAATCCATCAATATCTCTGCTGTTGATGCTGATTATCCATGTCAATGGCGGGTACATGCACACTTGCGCTCGGCCTCCTATGGTTGCTCTTCGTGCTTCCGCGGCCGAAGCTGGCGTTGGCGCCCGTGGTCGCGGGCGCGATGTACTCGGTCTGGGGCTGCGCGAGGTCGTCTGGGGTCAAGAGGCGGGCCTGCCAGCTCAGAGCCCGAGGCACCGCAAAAGTTGGAGGCATTGGAGTCTGCTCTCCCATGCTTTTACTGCAGCTCCTCCTGTTTAACATTTAGCTCGGCCCCTATGGCGCATTTGCAGTACTTGATTGTACCCACTCGTCACGCCGGACGCGGAAACGCACAACTCAGATGCTGGTGGGGATGTTGGGCGGCGCTACCGGCGCCGTAGGTGAAAATCACCAGGGACTGCCGCTATGTGCAGCACTCACCGAGTCTCTGAATCCGTGTTACAGTGGATTCCGAGAAATGTACAGGTCTGCTGTACAAGGTCCTTGCACCGCCGTACTTCTGACAGCGCCTTGTCAATATTTTTGTGTAGAAAATGCACGGAATTGTTGTAAGATCACTCGAGAATCTGTTTAAAAACTCAGAATCCATTTGAGAGGCTCTTGTAGTGAGAGAATATGCAGAAGGAGAGCGGTAGACGAGAATTTCCTTTTTGGGAATTGCGCCAAAAAAAAAAATCGAATTTGCCATTATTTACAGGAAGTGCAGTAAGTATATAGTTCCAATTTACTGGTGAATTTTTGCATTTAAAACTACTCGTATACAGTAAAACTCACATTGCCCACTTGAATTTCGGTGATTCCCACTTGAAACCTGGCGTTGCTAGATCGGGAGATCTGGCAATGTCCGGATCAACGCGAAATTCAAGATTTTACATACGGCTCAGTCTGTCAGCACCTATCAAGAGCCTGTCCCGCTACGGTAGGCCGCGGCAACACCCAACTGTGCTCTTCACACTCCACACCCTGCATTGTTGCCTTCTTCTAGGCTTTGTCCACCTGCTCCCTGACATCCGTCTCTCTACCCCTTTGTCTCTGGTTCTCTGGCTCTCTGCGTCATTCTGTTTTGGTCTTCATTGAGCAGCGCGCCAGGTTCAACTCATTGGCTGCAAATTTTGCGGATGGTCAGTGTGGACGGTAACACATTGTTGTGGACAATTCAACAGATTCTCGCTTCTATCAATGCAGAACTCCTAGTGGTTTGTGCAGAATTGCGTATGAGGATATTTAATCAGGGAGCAAATGAATTTGGGTCAGGAAACATTGGATCACAGCGCAGAGTTCTACTCCGAGATTGTGGGGCCTTGATATAAGGGTATTATCCTTATCCATTGTGCTTAACAGGACCGTTCTGAAGAGTTGTGCAATACCCAAAGAAGCAACTTTAGGACCTGCAGAGGGAAATTCATGGCAGGCATTTAATCTCCCTATGGTGGGGCTAGGTAAACTGTAGAACATCGCGGTTTGCACGCATGGAGCATGATGGCCAATGGATATGCTGTGGACAATTAATTCACTGTCCCACTATTGATTACATCGAGGTATGAAGAGGCAAGGCTGGGGAACAGGATTGCTACTACCAAGATCAAACATGGTAGAATACTTTCAAGGATTCCCCACCTGTTTGATATTATATCACTGCACAAAAAGCCTCCAGATCTCTCTTTATATTTAAAATTGACTATATCGCATTGAAACAGTTATTCTGTAAGGTGTAAAACATAATACAAGGTTTCAAAACCTCAAGCAAAATAAATTAATCTTCACAGTCATGCCAGATTGGAAAGACTCGCCGGATTTCGGTGTCGAACATGCTTTGTACCATGTTCTTATGCTGTTGAACCATCAGAAGTTTTTCTCCAAGCTGCACCTGCAGGTAGGAATGCGTTGAATCTAAAAGTCAGGGGCTTCAGGCCAAATGGGGTGTGCGATTCAAACTCCGCAGGTATCAATTTACGTTGTGCTGCCAGCCTCAAGGGCTTTGGCGTGGGAAAAAGATGACTAAAAGCGTTGGGTTGGCCGTTTCTTGTCCGGTGCTTGTCCTTACACCATCCTTTGGTACACTGTCGGGTCGTTTGCATGATCCAAAAAGGCGCTGCTGCGTCCGGAGGCTGGGTTTTGTTACCGTCTCCACCGCGCTGCCGAGACTCGGGCTCGACACGCATGTCCAGCGGTCCCCGGACTCCGCAGGCAGCTTAAGCGTAGATAACTTGTCTTTCACCTTATCTCTTTCCTCCTGTTTTCTCATTCTGTGCATGCAGGACTTGCACATGTCTGCGTCAAATAGTATTATCAGTGCGGAATATCAGTAAGTTCTCTGTTATTCGGCAGGTGCCTCCTTTCTTTACAAATAAATCGGCGTGAATCGTACTGACAATATCCCATTGAACGCACGTTAGTGTATCAACAAGGACGCTCATGTACGGCCCCTGCCCACGTTCTCGTGCCTCTCTCGTGAACGAGATGTTGCCCTCCGGCGGTCTCCTCGACGCGGAATTGAGGTGAAGGGTGAGACGGCGTGACGGCGTGCACCTTGCACCTGCACGGGGCATACGCAGCGACATGGACACGAATCGTGCTGACGGTAGCCTATTCACCGAGGCCGTGGCATATCTGTCTGCCCGAAACTTTGATCCAGCCCTCGCGTGCCCTCCATTGACGCAGAGAAGCCCCCGTGCACACTAAGCAGGGCCTCGCCAATGGCAAACCGCCGCCATGCTCCGCCGCCACTCCGTGCACCACGCGCGCTCGCCACCCATGCACTCCCTCTCGGACATCACGACTCGAATCAGGAGGTTACGCACTTTCGTGACATCCCAGTATCCAGCTCGACATGGGAAGATACACCCACGCGGCGGTGACGCAGCGACGCGACGACGGCACAGGGGACCATTCTCCGCGACTGTCCAGTACCGCTGCGTCCTAGAGCACGCACCAGCAGTGGGACGGAAGGAGTGGGCTTCTCCTTGTGCTGGATTCGTCGCTCGAAGGAGGCTGTCGCGCGTGGTCGTCGACGATGCGGGCTACCAGGACGCGGATGCCCCTCCCCCAATGATCGATATCGATAGGTCGTGATGCATCACTGTCGGGAGTACTCCTGCTTGGTGCTCATCCCGCCTCCACTATGCTCGATGGAGGGTCGGACGGGACTTGTCGATGCCGGGAAGGCGCAGGATGCCGATGGAGTGGAGGTTGGAGGTGAAGATGAGATGGAAAATTGGGGAGGCAGGGTCACGGTGGAGGCAAGGTCATGGACTGCGACTTTTTCGCGTTCGTGGTGTACTTATAGCTGGATGACTGAACGAGGGTACGTGTACTCATTCATTCTTCTTCCCGTCGTGGCTCACCCACTCTCTACCCACAGTACCTGTCAAGTATCGCGTCGCCGCCCGCCCCTGGACGACAAACGAGCTTGGATTTGCTTTGTGAGTCGAATCATCCTTCAAGAAATGTATGTCCTTTACTCACTGTACGTCCGCTGCAGTAGTGGTCCCAGTGTTGGTCGTCGGTCGCGCTGCGGCTGTCGCGTCATGTCCGTGTCTTTCGACGCCTGCGACTGCATCGCGACCAGCGGCGGATCCCTTCAAGCTCGCCGGCGTCCTCTCCTCATCCATATGCCTCTCTACGCCATCGACGCTTGCGGGCGGAACGGGACTAGAGTCCTCGTCATACTGTTCACCATGAGACCTTCGGAAGCGCCTAATCCAGCCGGCGCCGAGCGTGGTCGCCCTCGTTCCGTTCCTCCGACTCGTTATCTGCGGCTCCCCCCCCCCCAGTTTGGCTCTGGATCGGAAGGATAACGGTCGCTGACGTTGTAAGCGAGCGCTCGCTGGGTCCTGGTCTCACCAGAGAACACGGATTGACGAGGGAAACACCCTGTCTCGAATTGTCTGGACAATGTCGAGGCCTGCGTAACGTGCCAGCGGAGCGCGACGCCGGCGCGCCAAAGGTGCCGAGCGAGCAAAGGACAATGGCGCTGGTCCTTCTAGCGGTCGCGTGAATGCCCAGTCGTAAGATGTCACCTTCTCCTTACTTAGTCTTGGTGCTGATGACGCCTCACCTGCAGGTGTAAGACAAATCTCAGTTCTTCAAATGTATCTCGCCATGTGTGTTTCAGTTTTGTTACTTATGCACTTTCGCCTCTCGCGGCCCCGGCAAGTATCCCTTCCTGCTCTGTCTCTTTCTTCGGTCTGTTGGCGCTGGCGCCTAATTTCCTTTTTGGGCATATGGTCCGCTGTCGACTTCCCAAAATTTGCTGGGATTCCTCCCTCAGCGGGTCCATTCTCTCAATTTTTCGACATCGTTTTCATTGCATTCCATTCTTCCCTTACCTGATCTCAGCTATCTCTCTATCGTCCAATTCCCGTTTTGGAAATTTCCGGTTATTGTGCATTATCTTTACTCTTATTGATGTTCTCTTCTCCATATAACCGGTCCACCTGGCGAAGCAGACGACCAACCAGGCGTAACTCCACGCTCCCGACTTATGCAGCCCCGCTTTCCACTCAAACTCAGTGAAAGCTTGAAGCCCTTTTCTGCGATTCCTTTTGGTGCCCTTGAATGCGACTGGAGGCAAGTGTGATGGACGAAACTGTTACATTTTGGAAGTTTGAACTTACATGTTACAAATACGGGCATTGTACCATATAATACACTGTTCTCTCAAGAAAAGCAGAAAGCAAGCGTCTTTCGGTCACGACGCTACCTCGAACCGGCTGCGCTTCCGCCCCCTCTCGTCTTCCTCATCCGCATCGCGCTGCCGTTTCGTCAACTCGAAGGTGGACTCATCGCTGCCGCCCAGGATGTCCATGAGCATCCTATTGTATTCTTCGTCCGTGATGCCCATGCCCGCGAGCATGTCAATCTGTCCATCACCCAGCTCGGAGCTAGCGAGGCCATAGTTCAGCGGACTGTCGGGCGATGACACCGCGCCGCCGCTGAACGCGTTCCCAAACCCCATGTCGTTGGACGGAGGAGCGGTAGGCGGGCGCGGGATCATGGATGTCGCCATCTGCTGCTTGATCACCGTAAGGTGCGCGAGATGTTTCTGAAGGATGTATTAGTCGGGCAAGCGAAAGAGTCGTTGGCAGGTAGGTACCTCCAGCACATCGAGCAGCCCATTCCTCGTGAAGGGCTTGGGCAAAATATCATTCATGCCTGTGCGCGGTAAACGAAGGTGCAGGGTGAGGAGGGGGGGAAGACATACCGGAGGAGAAGTAGGTCATAATTTCCGTTGGCCGAGAGCTGCTCGTCATCGAAATGATAGGTGTCTTGGGGTCGAATTTCCTAATCATCGACGTCGCGGAGATGCCGTCCATTTTCGGCATAACAATATCCTGCATGTACTGCGATGAGCTCAAGCGCTCGCAGACAGATAAAAGTAGACGTACCATCAAGACGAGGTCGTATTTTTCAAGATTCATCTTGTTCACGGCACTGACGCCGTCCACAGCGATGTCAGTCGTGCACCCGAAGATTTTGAGGAATTTACTGCTGAGTTTACGGGTGACGGCGTCGTCATCGACGAGGAGGACGCGAGGGGGCACGGCCCATCCCGGAACGAAGGTCGATCGCCGGACACGCAGCGTCTGCGCACTGTCACCGGACACCTCCTGGTTCCCGACCAAAGCACCGTTCTCGAACGAGCCGCTGCCCGTTCCGCCAGTTCCGCGCGGCATGAGGTGCCCCACGGTGAACACGTCCAAGCCCGCGTGCGCGTCCCCAGCAGAGACAGTCCAGGTGTCCGCGCGCGAAGACTGCGCGTCAGAGATGGGCGGACTCGTCGGTGTGGGCAAGACCACTTCATCCTCGAGGTCACCCAAGTTTTCGCGAGTGGCGCCGGGTACGTTCCGCGGTGTGATATCGACGGGGTTGGGGAGGGGATCGTCCAGTTGCGAGGTAGCGTTACCCTGGAGCTGCGCCTGTAGCTCCTCGACGCCCGTGAGATGAAAGCCGTCTATCGCAGCACCTGTCCCGCTTACACCAAGGGGCGGGTTGCTGGTACCACCGCTCTCGATGGCCGGGAAATAGATGCCCGACGCTTGTGCTTGGCGGGAGAGCTCGCTCATCTGCTGCAGGGTAGCCCGCGCGACGTCCGACTCAGGGAAACTCTGGCCTAGCATCCGCTGCGTCTCCTGGGCTTCTATGAACATGAGTGGGCCCGGGTTCCCCACGTCCGAGCTTGAGCTTTCGTTTGCGGGGAGTTGATTCGTTTTGCCTTCAATTTCGACATCGTACGGACCACGGTCAGGCTGGCATGATATGGGGGAAGGTGGGACTCACCCGAGCTAATTCCAGTGTTATCACGCCACAGGTATTGTAAGAGCGCGCGCAGGAGTCCATCCTGCTGCGCTAGGTTGCGCTGAAGACCGATCATCTCTAGGATAACCTCGTGGTTACTGTGCTCGAGGGTTCGTAGACCCGTAAGAACGTTCCGATGTGCAGCACCGAGGGCCGTGAGCTGCGACTCCAGTTGAATGATCTTGTTATTTTGGATCTCGACCTGTTGGGAGCTGCTGGCGGCGGCGGCGGCGGCGAGGGGGTCTAACGCGGTGGCGGCGCTAGATTTGCGTTGAGACTTGCGCTTGATGTTTTCCAGCGTATCGCGGCCGTCCCTACGGAAGTCTGGGTGCCGGAACGCCCACGTCTTCGCAAGGTATGGGCAATGCGGAGAGAAGGCAAAATTTTAACACACCTTCTCCTCCCAAGAGTCCTCGTCTACGGTCTTAATCTTGTGAAAGTCATACTTGTTGAGTTGGCGCACAAAGCTGGCAAAATTGGAATGCTTGTAAATGCGAGGTAGGACGGAATTACTGAATCCGTTTACGTCCTAAAGCAGAGGTTAGCTCGTACCAAGGTCCGAACTGATCTGGGGTACCTTAACGATGAAGAAATCGCCCTCTGGTCCCCAGTCGATGAGTTCCTGGAACTCCCAGTTGTCCAGTATTCTGTGCTCTATAGTGAAATAACGAGCGAGATGGGTATGCGTCGCCGTACAAGTACAGCTTCTTCACGAAATCGCTGGTCGAGTGTTCGGACATGCCGCCAGGCCTTGCGTTGAGCATGGACTGCTTAGAGTCCCTGACGGAAGATTGGCGAGGAGGATATCAGCGGGCCCGTCGGAGCCGAATAACACAAACTCACATGGGGCGAAAACAATGAAAGAAAACCTCACGCTTATGTCCTGGTCGTTCAACGCGGAGGACTGAAAGATGTCGGACTAGGGTTTCTGATATTGTGTGCATCCTTCCGGATGCAAATTATAAGCCTCTCATGTGATGTTTATGCAAGTATGGATTGAACGCAGAACATGTCAAAAGTCTAGACCCGGAGATATCAGGTTCGCCCGAGCTCTAGACTGTTTCGCAAAAATAACAAGCGGTTGCTCGGCCGCTTCCATTGGGCACAACATTTAACTGTAAAAGTTGATAGTGAGAATTCTATCAGCTGGAGAATAAGTCCTGAGAAGTCTGACCATTGATACTCACCGTCCAACCAAATGCGCAGATCTACATAGAATATGTTGCCACTTCATATGTCGAAGTTTATTTAATGGCCGGCCTATGCGGCAGAGGGTATCACGGAGCTCGAAGTTATTTGGTGAAACATTCAACGGTGCCGGCCTGGACTGCTTGCGGACATAAATAAGTTGAGCGGAGTTTAAAATGCCTTGGGACAGCGGACGGAAAATGTAATTTTAAATCAGAGCGTGAGACATACATACGTCATGAGAAGACATGAATAAAGGGGTAATGTCGGATCGAAGCAAAGGTCAGATGAGCAGCGGAGTTTCAAATGGCTTCAGACAGAGGCGCTTAATTTTAATAAAGGGGTGACTGATGGAGACTTTCGTATTTGTGATGGGACTACATACAGTCTCCTACCCACCCTCACATTCTGGGGTTGGAGCAAGACAGCAACACTACACAATGCAGATTCAGTGGTGACTTTATATTAGGTATAATCCAAGGGGGATCGGGAGTAGAATTCCGTACGTGGGGGGGTCCAGGATGGGCTGAAATTTTTTTTCAGTACATAAAGTTTAGAGCTTCAAAATGGCTCATAGACCATGAGAGGGGTGTTGGCTGGTTGTAGTGAACACATATAAGTGCTCAGGGACTGTACAGAACAAGATTTATCACTCTGAACCCATGCTTTCCGTGATTCAAGCCAAGTTGGGGTCAACTGTGATTGGTTCTCAGGTCAGACATTAGACAGGATGCGCACGAGCCGCACGCGGCTTTTGGCACTTGCGCAAAGCCGCACAAGATTTTTGGTTTTTTATATATAATTATGAGTTGAATGGCCTCCAAACGTGTATTCTAGGCCTGAACCCTGTGCCTCTTGAGTATCATTAAATTCAGCTGCAGAGCGAGTATGAGAAATGCCGTATTTTGACGGCATTTCCAACATCACCATGCGGCTAACGGGATGACATCACACCTGCCGCAATCAATAGAGAGTTTGCGGCAGCCACCGGGAGCCACCTGGTGGCTTGGTCAGGCATGCGGTCACAGGTGACTGTGGCTGATCTGGTGGCTGCAATGATGTTGTTGTGTGTACCTTCTTGCACCCGATACATCATGGAGAGGGCCATTTTGGAGGCCAGGATGTGCTCATACTCAGAAGATGTTTCACTCTTGGGATGTTTCGTACTAGAGGGATCTGCAGGGGCAGCATTGGCTTCTTTTGCCTTCATAGCACATGTTAGAGCCACCACAGTACAAAGGAGTTGGTGGTAAAGAAAGAAATATTGAGCAGAAAAACGAGCCACCAGATCAGCCACAGCCACCTGTGACCACATGCCCGATCAAGCCACCAGGTGCCTCCCAGTGGCTGCCGCAAACTCTCTAATTCAACACTCACTGGGCTCACCATACACCAGATGCACCAGACGTGACCAACACCTTTCATTGCATGTATTATATTTGCAGATATGGTATGGAACCCTCCCCAAACAAAATTTCTGGTGCGGCTTTGCACAATGCACAAAAGCCGTATGAAGCCGCATGCAGCCCATGTGGCTTTTGCGCATCCTGTCTATTATTGAGCTGTTAAAGTGTGGAATGTTAAATCTATCACCTGCACTCATTATATGGTACAGACAAGCCTGATTAAGCCCAACAAAAGGGTAGGAAGTAAGCCGGAGAGCTCCGGCTGGTTGCAGAGAAGTGTCAGCAACAGCCTCTGGGTCAGCTAAACGATGGGCAACCCAGCGAGAACCCCAACCAGGAGAAACCCGACAGCCACTAGTAACTGGTGCAGTCCCCAAGCAGCAAGACCAACCAAACGGACTACTCGTTAGTAGGCCGTATATTGTGGGTCGGGATGCGAGGTGGAACCCAGAACGAGTTGAATAGTGTACGATATCCACTCAGGTATAATACCCGGGGTGTGGAAGCAACCTGTAATAGAATGGAGGGAAAGCAAGACGGGGTGGAGACAATCCCTAAGTCAAGCCAAAGCAGAAGCCTGAGATTAGACGAGGTAGAATCTACTGTACAAGGAGATTCTACCGTGCGAGTCAAATCAGGTGGCAGTTTGAATATCTGCAAGCCAGCTCAAGTTAGAGCCTCGAGACTTGACAACTGTTAGACCAGGGTTTCGTTCACACCATACATGTGGTGCTGGAATACAAGTAAATTAAAATATACACTCATGAATTGTACAATGAGCATTCGAAGCAAGTTTGAGCGCATCCAACATCAAACTGATTATTTGTTTATTCCATCAACAAGTTGAACTTCAACCACCACGTTTTCTTGCATTCACAGTTCTACTACACCATGCCTCGTGGCAAGGCACTCTCTGACGACCTCCGCAGAGTTATCCTCAACATGAGAATGTCACGTGATGTCTCAACCGTCGTGGAACTCGCCCGCATCAAATGTCGGACCATTGAGCAGATCTTTCAAGATTACCGCAAGTTATGCATGAACACATGTACCAAGAACTTCGCGGACGCAAACACAGTTTGACTGTGCAGGACAGCAATGTAAAAACTTTTGTTTTATTGTGAAAACATCAACTCATTTCTCCCTCAAGTTTCTCATCGGGCTCGTGTACCACAGCACAGATATCTATCTTGCTGAGCTACAGGACATTCTAGAGGACCGATTTGGAGTAGAAGTCAATGAATCTACCATATGGAGGTCGCTTAAAAGATGTGGATTCACCATGAAGAAGTTACGTCACCGCTGTTCCCGTTGAACATTCTTCAACTTAGATCAGCTCTTTTTAAGTTGACGTGGGTGGCACTCGAACGAAGCGAGGCCAAGCGCACTGCCTTCCGTTATGATGATGGGACCAAATACACTGCAGAGCAGACCGTGTTTGTCGATGAGAGTTCATTTGACAGGTGTACCTCCATTCAGGGGAAGGCGTGGGCACTGTCTGGAGAATGAGCACTACGAAAGTGTTTCTTTGTACGCGGCCGACGGTAACAGTGATTCAGCTTTTCTATTTCTGCCTTCTGACCCCTTGACAGATATTTCATGCTTCTGGCATTGTCGATTGATGGCGTAGTTCATGTAAAGATTGTGGAAGGATCCTTCACTACAGAGCTCTTCACTGAGTTCATAGAAGGTCTGTTGGACCATATGCATCTATTCCCTCTGCTGAAACCTGTCATCATCATGGACAATGCACGTATTCACAAGGACCCCGTGATTGAAGAGTTGATCGAAGCCCGGTGAGTTATTCAACATCAATTTGTCCGGTCCATAGCTGAACTCCTTTTGAAGTGGCATGTGCCTAATGTTTCTGCCACCCTATTCACCAGATTTCAACCCAATCGAGCTCGCTTTTTCTTCAATCAAAGCCTATGTCCGCCGCGTCAGAGAATTAGGCTGGGAGGACATTGATCAATCTATTGATGATACATATGTTTATATTCATCTGAATGAGGCTGGATTTTCAGTTACTAGTGAAGACGCTGAGGGATATTTTCATCACTGTGGATATTTGTAAAGTATACTGCAAAGAAACGTATGATTATATGCAAAATGTCACTTCAATCAATTCGGGCTTGCTTTGTAGCAAACGGTGCAAAGTTCTCTTTGGCGTAAGTAATAAGGCAGTTTGCAACCCCAAAATTCTTCCCACCATTTGACACTGCCAAGAGCTACTCAGCCAATATGTTGGCCAGGTCGCTCAACTCAAAAAACCCATTGTCTACAAGAAGATCAATATACTGAGAATAATTTATCCTCATTCGACCTCGAATGGGATCAGAGTCGAGCTCCGGGAGGCAGGTCATAATGCCAGGGGAAATTTGAGCAGGGGCATCCTCGCCTGCATGTTTTCCGAGGGAAGATGGTTGGGGCTGATTCCGTAGATCACTTCCCAGCGCATACCTGATGTTTTGCTGAGGTTGTTGCCAATCTAGCATCAGTGGGCCCAATTGTTGAAAAAGGCTCCCAAGACAGGAGTGAGGGCTCGGATCCATTCCATAGGAGAGTCGGAGGAGGCGGTTGGTTTATTGCGATGATTCTGTGCCCGCTGTTGCCATGTGTGATTGATATCAAGCCCAAGCTGACTCGGAACTCCATCCAAGATTGCCTGGTGATGACTCTGTTGAAGAATGATTAATAATATAAGACTAGACAGAGATTTGACCTACAGCCAGCATTGCCCATGTCGCTAGTTCAGTGTGAATCAAGATGTAATGTTCGCTGCAGGCTGTTTTGCAAGCCTGGCAGTAGTGATCTTTCTCAATCTTCTTGAAAAGCTTATACTCTTTCAGAGCCGGGTGTGTCACCTCCTGCAAATCTTCTGTATCTTTCTTTGATTTCTTGGTGCCCTGTGTAGTGGTGAGCCCAACCAAATGATGTGTTTCAAATATTGACAAATACCCCTTTCCCCTTGGTCTTGCTCGGCTCATCTGACATGTCTACAATGAGAATACTGAATGGCTGCACTTCTCCTTTCCCTCTATTTTTGCTTTGCGCTCCCTTGATGTGTTGTCACACATCTGCAACGAGGACGTCCTACGCTTCTTCGTCGTCCAGTAACTTTGGACCTGGCTTCGGCTTCTTATAAGACGGAACATATCCAATGCTTGACAGCATTGTGATATGGGTCTCCATCTTCACTGCTGCGACAAGGAGGAACTCATCAAAGCTCGTTTTGGATGTGAGCCTTGTGAAGTCGCGGGTACTGTGCTTGTATGGAACTTCAAACGGGAGAGAAAAGACAACAGGTTTGATTGTGATTCTAGGAGCATATTTGTTGATAATGTCATCGAGTTCTTGTTGCCAACCGATGATCGTCAATAGCCAGAGCGGAAGGACTTATGCCTCTGACTCACCTTCGTCGAGAGTTTCGTCTTCTTCTTCTGAAGAATCTTGGTTCTCGACATCCGATTTTTCATCAGATTTCACATACTCGCTTGCTTCATCGGCACTGTCGACTTGGACAGCATCATCAGAGACTTCCAACAGCGTGTCACCTGTTTTGCCCACAGGTGCCGCCATGGCAATCAGAGCCGCTGCAGCCCCGCCCTCGTCATTCATTGTTGAGGTGGTTGCGGCCGCCGCTTTTTTGCGAGTTTGTTTCTTATGCTCCTGCATTGGATTGCCATCCGGCGGGGTATTCTCATTATCCTTCGCCTTCTGTGACCTACCAGAACCTGGTGTCCGAGAAGAGGCTGGCTTCCTTGCTGTCACGTTCTTTTCGGCTCCCATTTGAGTACGTGTGGCAAGAATCGTGGTTGAAGTTCAACTTGTTGATGGAATAAACAAATATTTGGTTTGATGTTGAAAGCACTCAAACTTGCTTCGAATGCTCATTGTACAATTCATGAGAGCGAATTTACTTGTATTCCAGCACCGTATGTATGGTGTGAACGAAACCCTGGTCTAACAGTTGTCAAGTCTCGAGGCTCTAACTCGAGCCGGTTTGCGGATGTTCAAACTGCTTGATTTGACTCAAAAAAGGTGGGGCACCCTAGCCCTCGACGAGTACTTCGTTTTTCGCTTTTACACTATGAGGATCCGAGCCCTCGTTCACGAGTTATGGCTCTCAAGTTGTGTGTCCAACCGCGGCGTTTTTTGATCAAAAGGCGTGACCACCAACTATTTTGCAACTAGCAATAATATGATTTTTGCCTTATCATATTATATATTATATTAGTATTATATTAAGTATTGGCAAGAGCCATGGCCATGGATTCATGGCATCGGAGCGACACTTGCCATGGTGTTGCACAGGTGTTGCACAAAGATTGGTTATCATCGGCGGGTGCCACTTCCGAAGCTCGTGGGAAATCAGGGGGAAATGCTTGGTTCCTTTCTCCAATTGTATTCTGCATCAAGGTACAGCAGCTCAGCAAAACAGCAAAAAACATAACATATTGTTTCACTTTGGGCCTTTCAATGTTTGGGTTAACTGCATGGGTCAATCACCAGTCCAGCTGTTCCCAATGGACAAAGGGAAATTTGATTGTTTGAGCGAATGCCTGGCAAACACCATGGCAAGTGTCGGTCCCACACCAGTCAAATGCCATGAACCTATGACTATGGCACTTGCCCGCAGTGTAATATCAAAATAGTATGGCTCCCTCTGCTCCTTTGACAATTCTTGCATCAGAACTCGAGGGAATTGTCACTATCATACATCCCGACACCCTGACAGTGTGTTCTGGTTGAAATCGATATATGTTCAGCCTCGGCACCGTTTTAGATGGTGGCTTTATCCCACTGCCGAAAGTGATGGGAGCATTCTGGTGAGGAAAACAGCAGTCTAAGTTCAAGGGTGGTGTTGATGTGATGCTTGCAAGCACCACAGAGCTCAAAACAAACACCCAAACACAGACAACTGCCACCCTGGCCTCATAATATGATATTAATACTCATAAATGGGCTGCTCCATATTAGGGATGGTCAGAGTAGGAGATTCTCGGTGATTCTGACGGTGATTCTGACGGTGATTCTGAAGTGATTCTGTAAATTATTTTGAATTAAAACCATGTGAGAATCATCCAGAATAAACCTGAGCTCTGACCATCCCTTTCTGAAATGTGATTCTTGCGATGATTCTACGTCCAGAAAATACGACTGCAATAATTATTCGGTTACCTGATGACTATGCTGTGCAAACTCTCCTTGCAACTGTCATGCCTCATGCCACTCGACGCGCTGCTCGCACAGAGGCTCTCTTAAAATCCTACATCCTTGGACGCTTTTTTGTAACAAATTTGTCCTGCTCTTCGAGAGCTTCTTCAGCGGCCAGCTGGACAGCAGCTTTTGCCTTCTCCGTTGTAACGGCTGCTTGAGGGGCCATGACAGGCCTGAGTGCAAGTGCGTTGGGCGAGAAGTCCAATAACAAAGGCGGGATTTGTCAGCTTGCCCAGCCACTGATAAATGTAGTGTAGTTTGAAATCATGATGAACGAGAATCAGAATCACCCAACAAATAATTGTTGGATCTCCTCCAGAGGCGATTCGACAATTCATGGTGATTCTGGTTTTCGGTGATTCTCTCACGGTTTATTAATTCCAGAATCAACAACAGAATCACCGTCAGAATCACCAATATAAAAACAATATAAAAGCTACTCTGACCGTCCCTATTATATCGGTATTATTATGATATATTAAGAGTATATTATTTCGTATTATATTAATGGAGCACTATAATATGCAGATCAAGATTCATAATCAGGATGATAAATTCCGGTGGACTAGTAAATGAACTAATCAGATAGACTAGTAGCGGTTCGTTTATCATTGGATCATATAGCTCGAGGCATGGGGACAAACTAGAGCAAAGAGAGAGATTGAACCGATGTAATGGCACCCAGACCCATAGATAGATCACAAACTTATCGCATTTTATGGAACCAGGGGTTGGATATAGCATCCCATGTTCTTGTCAAGGGAGGTTGAGAAATAGATTTTTCTTCATTTTTGGGCATAACCTGCCTCACTGGTCCATCAATACAACTTGTAAGCGTGCAGATGACTGTTCACCCTTGTCAAGGCACCCAGTATAGAAAGAGATCATCCATCATGTCCGCACAACTACTCTACAATTTTGAGTCGAATACCCAACTTGATGGCACTTCAAGTCGCTTCAAGTTCACATGAATGACTTCCAAGTCGAGCTGAGTCGCACAAGCAACTCAAGCAACTCAAGCAACTCAACTCAACTCAACTTGAATTGACTTAGAAAAGTTGACTTCGTGACTTCAAGCACCAAGTTGTGGCAACATTAATTCAAATGATGGGGCCATTATTTCCACAAACGAAGATATTCCTTAAACTAGATAAATCTTGTTTGAGGAATTAACGGTTGTTTGTAAAATTTGTCCATGTGATTGAGTATGGAACAATAAAAATAATTGGTGCAACACAAATGGGGTGATTTATTCCACAACCAAACTTTATTCATCCTATTTTTATTCACAAACAGGAAAATAGTGCCTAATGTGAATTCCCCTATTGAGCGAGAAAGAATTAATTTACTGGGCCAACTCAAAAGGCCATCAAAATGCGGCTGCGCCAACTTATATGCAAACTGCAGTAATTTGCGACCAAAAATGAATGCCACTTTGGGACGACGGGGATAAGGATCTTGCTCGCATCATAGGTTTCAAAAGTTAGGAATATGAGTCCAAATCAGGGATTGTTCAATTGAACCTGCACACACGATTGTGCAATTGATTGAATAGATTAAACTGAATTATTGGGTGGAAGTTCAATAAATTTCTCCGGGCTTTGTGCGATATGTATCTACCGCCGAAATGGGCGCCGCGTAACTGTTCAACCAATTTCAACCTGTCTTGTTTGAAAGAAATGCAATGCATACTGCTCCTCGTCACATCCATCGGCCTTCGGCGTAAGTTTGATAAGAGTGTGTTGAGGGATTTTGATGTAAGGAACATCTCCTTGCGGAAGGTGGCAGAAATACGCATATCTGCCACACGTGTCAGCCAAGCTTCGCACAACAGATCCCAGTGGCTCCACGCACAAACACCGGATAATTGCCTAGAACATTTTGATCAAAATGCATGACCCGCATGGACTAAAAAAATACCTGATGCGCAACGATAAGGATACTTTCTTGGCGTTCAAGCTCAATGATTACTGGTTCAAGTCTTGCTATGACATCTCAGTACGATTCACCACCTCGATAACGGAAGTTGAACTTCTCTTGGTCGTGAGTTGAGAAATCCTCAGGATACGCTTGCTGCAGGAACTTCAATTGCTACAAAACGAGGGGCTGGGTGAAAATGACGCGACAGGCGCGGCACTGACGCGCACTTACGCGGCACTGACGCGCGGCACTGACGCGCACTGACGCGCATTGACGCGGCAGTGGCTGTGTTTTGACGCGGCAGTGACGTGCTGCCTTTATTGCCGCCCATGGCTCTTTTCTGAGGTCCAGGTGAGTTTTGATAAGCTTGAATAGTCTCAGTACATTGTTTGGGTGACCAAAAACCACCTATTATCTTTGGGTCTATGCCGACACATCCATCCTCCAGTTATGACTGAATTATGATTAGATTATGAATGCCTAATGATTCTGGGCTAGAGAAAAGTGAGCAGCGCTGAAATAGGCTGGCTAAACACTGTTACCTGAGAATCCCTGTCAAATCAAAGCTTTGCCATGTAGTCATCTCAAGTCAAGTTATATCTATACCAATGATATTAATGTTCATCACTCGAGTCAAAGCAGCAGGCTAACCCAACAAGATTAGGTTTCTCTTCAGCTTTAAAGCTGATCTCAACTACTTGGCTTGTGTGCCCTCACATTATAAATGCTATTCCCTCCAGGTTGCATTTTGGTTAATCATTATCCAGGGAAGCTTAGGTTCAGACCTCAATTATCCAAATTTTACAGATTCTATAACAGGCTTGTTCTAGCTAAAAGGCCGCAAAATGGATCTACAAATCCACCCCAGGTGAATTTTTCGACTTTCCGATGCAACAGAATCATCCTGGTTGAAAAAAAGTGTTGGTCACATCATTCACTGTTTAGACCAAAAATTACTCACCTTGACCCTCAAGAAAGGCTAAGATGCATCTCACTTTGAGATTTGATTTCCAATACTATCTAGTTCTAACATATTCTATTCTAGGAGTATCTATTCAGACACTGGCTTGATATTGAAGTCTAACACTCCGAATTCTGATTCCATTGCATCTCCATTATTATCCTACAAATCAAATTATATGAGCAAGGCATTGACATCTAGTCAATGCTGAGTCCACCAATTCCACCATGTAGTGGACCTGGCACTGCATGGGTTTTGACAGCGCATCTGCAGAGGTAACCTTCACATCACACCTCATTTGTCTCCAGGGTCACCCTCAAATACATCTAGTAATCTCACATACCACTTGGACAGCACCTTAGCATCCTACAATATATCCACTAGTCCTCCTGAATGCTTTTTGCGACTGAACACCTTGGCACAGCCCCACCAAACACACCACAACATCACGATTGATGGCCCTCAGATTTGTCAGCATGTTGTGATCACCACTGAATTCACTGCTACCTAATCCCATCCCCACCCCAAAATTTGTTTTATTGCAACCAAATCATATATAGTAACAACCCTGAGCCCATCTCACATGGCATTTTGGTAGCATCAACACGTGATGTGTATGGACCCTTATGCTAGTATTCTAATATGTTCGGATCAAGCTGCCATTCTCAAATCACATGATATTCACGTGCTCCACAGACGAATTTGAGAAGGGGCTTGCGCCAAGATGTAAAAAAGCAGCCGTGTGTTCTAAACGTTCTACAGGCTGAGAAGCCATGTCAAACACTTGAGACTTCTGATGGAATGTCTAGACAGGAAGTGTCAAAATGTTTTGCTCTACTCAGATTTCGCTTTGGGCTTCGAGAGGCGCTGGAAATCAGTGGTCAATTTGTCATCGTTCTTACACTGATCATGCTGAAGCAAACCTGTGAATAGAATTATTTCTGAAGGTTACATGTGAATCCTGAAGTGAGAGTCTTGTAGCAAGAGCATTTAAGATATAGTTAGGCATTCATTCGGGGTTGATAAGCCTATATATGAGCGTGTAGCAGAGTCGGTACGAAAGGTGACTGAATTGGGAATGATATTGATGTGCTATCGTTTTTTCGCTTGGCCTTCCTCGTCAATCCACCACAATTATTCCAAAATATCTGGGCTGCAAATAGGGTCGAGTGAATTCACATGAAGACCTCAAACACTTCTCAAGCCGAAATTTTACTGTTGGTTTGTGTGGGCCCAATTGAGCCAAACCACTGATGCTGCATTTTTTGGATGATGGAAGTAGTTATTGGCTCCATTTTTGCTGAGAAATCTCATGCAAATCATCGTCCACATCAATAGAGCACATAGGGACCGAATAATTCAATGACTATATATCGATTTTTCGGGGAATTGATGGCGACAGTTGTTGCCCCAAAGTCTGAGTGTAAAATGGCAACAGTTTGATGTATGAGGAAACTGAAGAGAGAGAAATGGATGGGAGTATATAACAAATCGTGTTTGAACACATGCCTTGTTTTTGGCAGTTTGTAACAAGCCTCTCTCCGAGATTGTCCGGCTAGTCGGACCGGAGACAGGCTTACTCTGAACCTAGTATTCTAATCCTACTGTTGTTCGCTCAACCTTGGGATTTATACAGATGAAATTTTTTTAACTAATAGTGCAAGTGCTGGTAGCTCCACAATTTCTTCAAGGTTGCGCACCCTTGAAGAAATTGTAGAGCTACCAGCACTTCACCGACATTATACAGTTACAAGAATGTAAGTAACACATGAAACCAGTAGAAGAGTAGTATGCCTAGAAATCCAACCATGAGAGGGGCGAACAGTACAAAAGAAACCAAACACCACAATGATTATCCAAATGGATGAGAGAAAAATGTGAAGGAGGCAGAGTCTGGAAAAAAAGAGCGAAAACCAGATCAGACAAACCAAAAAGAATGAGTACAACCCACCAACAAAGGGAGAATACCTGAAGAAAAAACCAAAGGATCTGGGAAGAACGCACCAGATGAACAGAAAAACAAACAAGATCAAAACCTTCACCGACAAAGACATTACTGGAACACAATCAAACAACAAAATAGGTGGTGTTTAACAATGCCTCTGGTTGTTGATCCTCCAAACCCAAATAAACCAACAAAACTAACAAATCAAGATGGTAGGTATGTTTTCTGTTCTCCCTTTTTGCTTCAGTGGTTGCCTGACAAATGCTTCCATATTAAATACAGAACTCCTCCCATACAAACTCCGATTCACAGAAAGGGTCATATCTGAAGCTCATGTTGCAATTCAAGTTAATTTCTTGAACCAATCCATCTGCAATGAAGTCACACTGATCATTGATTTGTTTCCGATGTAATACCACGCCAGACATGCATTCTTTTTGGTGGATTAACAGTGCATTTATGGTAAGGAACTCAGCCAGAGTTTTGCTCTGGCATATCTTGTTATGTTTTTTAGTACTAATACATCACTTTGGTGATAAATATTCCCACTTGACATAAGTGAACTGGTATCCCTTAATATGACTGACATTTCTAGACATGCTGCACATTGACGCAGCAGTGGCTGTGTTTTGACGGGGCAATGGCGCACAGGCTACATTTCATTACAGATATGTCATCTACCCTTAAAGATATATAAGGACATGTTTTTTACTAACACATCACTTTGGTCGTAAATATTGGTATCCCTTAATATGACTGACATGTATAGCCATGCCGCGTCAATCATGGCAGTGGCTGTGTTTTGACGCGGCAATGATGCACAAGCTATATCTCAAGCTATGTCATATTACTGACAGAGTATCTAGCCTCAATCCCAGTTGAGGACTTGTTTCTCAGTCCCAATACATTGATTTGAGCATGAATATTGAGCACTTTACACTTGAAATATTTTGTAAACAACTATCTCCTAGATTTGAAATATCTTGGGAGTAGCTGTGTTAAGACAGTGGAGAAACTGTCCAAGTTGCCCCAGGTTTGAAGCTGAATAGGATTTGTATGGAAAAGAACAGTTAGTACCTTGACGCGGCACTGACGCGCATTGACGCAGCAGTGACGCGCACTGCTGCGCATGTGATGCGACACCGGCGCGCATTGCCGCGAGACTGGTGTACACAGCTTCTATTTGAGTAAGAGTGAAAACATGCCAATCTTCCTTCTAGAAGCACATTTTGTTACCCTAAACGTGTTGGAGGTTCAGATAGTTGAAGCTGGTAATGTTGAACTCAATTATGCAAGGGATTTCTACTCAAATAGTTCAACTTCTTGTTCTAATGATCAGTTGCATGGGGTGGATAGCTCCTACAAACATTATAGAAGTGCAGAGAAGGTCTTAGAGCATGTAGAATACTCAAAATAGTATCCCATCATATGCCTGACATGACTGACATATGATTGACATGGCTAGACAGGTGGCACGTCAGTGCGCGTCACTGCCGCGTCAATCACGTCATTTTCTCCTGGCCCCAAAACGAGGAAGGAGACAAAAATTTACCGCAATTTCCTGATACGTCATACCGGTGCACACGCCGGCATCGAGCTCGTCTAGTGACTTCCAACTGAATTTCGGGTATTGGAGGTGCTCTGCTGTCTGAATGGTGCGCCTGAGTGTGGACGTCCACACCTTCACTAGTTCAGAGAATTTCAAGTAGTTGACAAAAGAAAGCAGTACCGTCAAGGGCTGATCCCGGATGTGATCCTCAATCAAACCTGGTAAGGCTTTCGCATATTCTAAACCCCGAGGCAAAAGGAGAGAATCGCCTCCGAGTTTACCCTCGACATTATACTGACTTTCTCCATGCCACGTCGGAATTTGGTCAGTCCAAGAGCTTAAAACTCACTGTGGTGTAATTACCGGAGAGAAAAATATGCTGCGCGGTTTGAGGTGCAAGTTCATGAGATAAAATGTGATTCGACTGCATAGATAGTCGTTGATTCTCGCGACTGTAACCGCCCGTCCTACGTTGATGATCCGGATGCAAGACAAATGTGGCTCGGTTATCGCTTCGTACACCTGTTCATATTCGTAAATGCAGCGCAAAAAGTCGGCCGTTGCTTCCTCTGCAATATAGTCATCGTCAAGATTCCCTGACCTGACTTTGAGAGCCACATTAGCCGCGAGGACTAAGGGATCGTTGCATATCAACTCGACAAAAGTTAGCATCATTCCAGTCTCCTTTGCGACTCGAGCTTGCATTTGGGCCCTACGGGCACGACTACCGTTATTAGTGTCTGATATCGAGATAAGACTACCAACTCTGGAAGACAAATCATAATAGTTTCATGTACACCATAACAAAAATCTAGCTCAATCAGAGCACTACTAGCACTCTGGTACACATTCTGCTCTCACATTTGCAAAAACACTCCAATCTGACCCACCAAATCATTTTGAGCCTGTTAGCAAAAATCGGGCAACGTCAAGGCATCCGTATTCTCCGTCCGAATAGAATGAGCTAACTCTCAAGGGAAACGGTGTAGAATTGAGCTCACAGGAGCTGATCTCGTGAAAACTCACAAAAAGCCTCGCCCTATGTTCCGCAAATAGCTGTAATGAAGTGGCATTGATCCTGCCAGATGTCGAAATTTTTCGACCTGTCACGCTCAGTTAGAAGGTCTGTCGAGATGTCGAATAGCTCAAACAGGTCACGCATCACACCCCATGTTGATTGAACGAAAAAATCCAGTACCCCCTTCATCCCAGATGCTGACGGTCTGCCATCGGGCCCTGGTGTACTGCACCAAACTTTCGGCAACACCCCCTTCTATCTGGGGAACGCCACTCTGGTTGTTGCGAGGAAGGCCGAGAGGGACCTCAATGTATTGTACTTTCGATTTTTAAACTTGACTGACATCGTGTCCATCAGGGAAAACCTCCCTAGAAAACTTGTGATATTTTTTCTTGTGGCTACCAAAATTTCGATAATTTTCGCAATTTTGGTCAACTTCGCCAGCAATTGCATGAAATTTTGTGCATTTGTTCAACATTTTGGTAGGCCCAATAATATTTGGTCATTTTATGGGAAGTTTTTGCACGAATTGTTGTGTATTCATTCAACATTTTGGTAGGTCCGATAATATTTTGATCATTTTATGGGACATTTTTGATGAGATTGAAGCTATCTGTTCTGGTCGAAATATGTTTCAAACGTTGCTGAGTAGTGAAACTCCAAGTGGAGCTTAAAGATTCAAGAGCACCACATGGAAGAACAAAAGCCAGATGGAAGCATGTTGCCCTCAACTTGAATCCTACATAAGTATCAGGTAGTCTCTCAGTGGGGTTTGATTGGTGCCAGCACAACAGTTCACATGCTTGATAACTTCAAGTTCAGAGTGGTGTCGATGACAATGTATGAACGCGCCCACCCTAAAGTGTACGGAACTTACGTGATCGGCAAGCATGGTTACTAATGTGTTCGCGGAGGACGGTTGACTTTGATGCGATACCAATACGTCCAAACAGGCCACTTTTCTTCCTTTCTCCCATCTCTCAGTCTTACCGCTGATTGTCCCCCTCCTCTAAGGCCCCAACGTCTACTGCACTAGGCTCTTTCAAGGTCTCGTCATCTCTTTACTCCTTATAACATCTCTTCTTTAACACTACACTTAGTACATCCCAGCCGCCACGCTGGCCAATTGGTGTGTACGTCTTTTATGTGTGTGCCTTCCTCACTGACAAAGAGGTAGAATGTCCAAGTTTAAATGCCTGCCCACTTTGCGGTGCGCTCTGCCACACTCAAGGTAAGTGAATTCACGCATTCTGCGATGCACACTGACCATCCCATTCATTTCCATTGGATAGATCGCCAGCGCAGCGCTGTCAAAACCACGCCCATGCATAAGGCCCATTGTCGGTGAAGCGATGGAGGAAGTGCGGACTCAGGGCTACTGGTATGTATGAATGCATTCCTTGACACTGCCAACGGGGAGCATTGATGTCTCTCCCTCAGACAGTGCACATTGTTGGCGGAATGCCAGATGGAGGTATGTTGATACATTCTGTGACCTGCACCGTACTTATCATCTTTCGTGCAGGTCTACAGTGGACAGACAGCACGCATTATCGGCGGAATCCCAGATGGAGGTATGTTGACACACTCCGTGACCTGCGCAGTACTCATCATCTTTCGTGCAGGTCTAGGATGCCCCTTGTCTTGGTGAACAAAACGGAGAGGGAGGCACTCACAGGGATTTCTGTTGCATGTGTTAGAGGGCTATTGTTGTTACCTTATTAGTATAATTCTACCTTGAAGTGTAGTCAACATGTACACTCTTAAGATTTGAATGCAAATTATTTTCTACAACTTCGAAGTCAGATAAATGAGTCAAATAAATGTCAGAAACTGCTACCATATTGCACTGAAAAGTTGCGAGAAATGTTGAACAATTTACCAAAAATTTATCCTGAAGACATATTTTGACTCATTTTTGCTCATTCGAGAAACTGGAGATATTTTCGAACATTTTGCATAAAAATATCGGAAATTATTCAGGGGGGGTTTCCCTGATGTCAATCTTCGACCTCAACTGCTTGCAGAGTCGAATGCGATATTCAACTTGGCTGTGATCCATCAGATGGCCCAAAAATCTTTCACTAACCTTGGCCTACAGTGGCGCCAACAGAACAACCCTGAAGTCGCAGCAAGGGCAGAACTAGCGAATTGAATCAATCTCTGGAGGCAGTGTCGTTCTCTGGTGTGCCAGTACTGTACAATTTCATTCAATTCGGCAGTCACACGTCACGCACCCCCTGTGCCGCGCCGAATTTCCGTCTCGGTCACGGGTCACAGCGCTCAGTGCCGAATGTAAAATTGGTGACACCAGGGCCAAATCTCTCTTGCAGCTCCAAAAAAGGCAGAATTTTAGAAAATTTCCGTCTTGAATGCCGGAATTTTGTAAGTGTCACGCCAAATGTTGTTGGGTGCCGAAGTGCCGAATCGGTATTTTCGGTCACGGGTCACGACCCGTGCCGAATTGAATGAAATTCTACAGTATATATTTGTTTTGTGGAAAAGGCTGATGATCTTTTGATGCTCAGAAAGTGCGGCAGAAGGCGGCGGCACATAAGCTTGATGCAGACTTTCTCCCGAAAATGTTGGATGAAACTTGCAAGTCCGATGAGGTGTCCGGACCTGAAGACGACAGTGGCGAGAGCAAGGAAGCGTGGAAGGCTCGTATGGGGTCAGTTGCTGGAGTTAATCATCCGCCGCCTTGGTCAAACTAGAATTCCTCGAGGTTTTAGATGCTGACTGGCAATCGGACGAAGGACGTTGTTCCTTTTTACAAAAGTTTTATTGTCCGATGTCTTCAGTTCTTCAAGCTCAGCCACGCAATCCACAAAACGTGGTTCGACATCCTCCCTAAGCAAGAGAAAAACGTGATCTTATACATTTGTGTGGGGGGAACTGGTCGGTCTTCATCATGCATCCCCGAACTTGCGCCGTGGGACTTTGGGATATCTGTTCCCTGGCTCGAGAAGGCCCGCACGCTGCCAGAAAACGAGGTCCTCTTGGTCGATTGGAACAGCTACGGTACTCCACTGATAGCAACGACCGGGGTGACAATGATGATGCATAATTACATACACAAAACCTACCATGTCTGCCCAATAACTAGATCTTACCACCGACTTTTACCATTTTGTTCTTATACAGTCTCAAAGGGACACTGACTCGATCCAAGGTTGCAGTTATCCACAGCTTAGGCTCTGTATGAATCATACGTCCTCGACACACCTGGCAGTGCAAGTCGGCGAGGCACATGATCATGGGCAGTTCATTGCTGAGAGAATTGACGTAGGTGTCGATATCCCATGTCTCAACCCCAAGCTCCGGACTAGAAGTTCAGATTGATTCGCTCAGTATCGAAACCAAAAAACTTGAGAAGCATTCTCACACCTTGTCCCAAATGAGGTCAGGATTTTCCGGCAGTGTATGCTCCGAGTACTTCATCCAAGTAATGGCAGCCAAAATCGTTTCAGTTGAACCACG
The DNA here is from genome assembly GCA_014925785.1 of Mycena galopus ATCC 62051. NCBI lineage: Eukaryota > Fungi > Basidiomycota > Agaricomycetes > Agaricales > Mycenaceae > Mycena > Mycena galopus. Next base: position 35,626 of record WIQG01000280.1, read on the forward strand.
AACACCGGGCTGTCTGTGCGCAAAGATACTTCGAATTTCCCCTACATGTTGTTTATTGTTGATCCGTGCTTGAACAAGAGAAGACCCAGCAGTATTGCGCTCCGACCATGAGGTTGGTGTGATGTGACGACCGTCAAGCAAAGCAAAGTTGTATGTCTCAGCATAATCAAGGAGGGCCACACTGTTCGGATGGGGGTTCTCAGCCAACATCTGGTGAATTTGGAGTTGACCTTTGTTGTAAAAATTTTCCAACCCTCATTGTGGAAGGGTGGGATGGACCCCTCATTGTCTTTCACCCTTTATCCCTTTTCATGTTTACTGTTCCACACATCGGATATCATACGGCATAATTGTTCCGTAGGTACACATGTCAATCATTCACCTTTTCTCCCACAAACCACCACCTATGACGCGACCAGTGACCCGAGTGCTCCAACGCAAGTACGTCGCCAGTGAACCCAATACACCTGAACCCCACATTCTTCCCCTCACCAAGTCTTTTCGAGCTTCACCCATACCCCACGTCCACACGGCATTACCACAGTTTTGCATTCGACTTCCATCCCACGTGTCTACGACATTTCCGAGGCCTTTCATTGACATATCGCTGCACCCTTACACCTTATTTCCTGGACTTCCGACCCATCATTCTGTCTACCTGACTAGAACTCGCTTCTGCGACATCGTCGAATGAAAGAATCCAGCTTCTCCGCTTTGTTGGTGATACTACCTGCTTGCACCATGCTGATGTTTGTTCTACAACAACATTTCAGGCTTTTTGCTGAGAATACAAACAAATCCTACTATCGCGCGACACATCCTGAATTGTTCCCAATGCCTCTCGCTTGTTTTGCTCACCAACAAGTAGCTGTATGAACTCTATGGGCAGGGTCAGTGAGAAGTTTTTGTAACCGCGAAAAAAAATAAACAAGATGCCAGACAGCCAGCTCATACACTCACAACTCCATCGAGACTGGTACTCCGACAAAACTCGCGCATCACAGACACCTCCAAGTGCCCACCTGTCCACTTATTGCTGTTGAGATTCTTCAAGATCTTGTTGAGGCGTTCAGTCAGGAAGGCCCAGAACAAGTACATGGGACCATAATCCCCAATTTGGTCTGGAATGTGAATGGCCCAGTGTGTCAGGGGAACCGTCCGTCCGTCCGGCTCTGACCCATCGCACTGCCCCACTGCCTCGTCCGATCCTTCGTCCAACGCCCCTCTCGCGTCCAGCCTCGCCTGACCGTCCGGCCTCGCCCGACCGCCCAGCCTTCCGTACAGAACCTCAGGCTGCACCTCCGCCCGGAACACCGTCCCCCGTCCCTCCGGACTCCGTTCCCCTCCGTTCCCCTCGTCCGGTTGCTCGCACTGGAACGCGCTATGCGATCAAGCTCAGGATCACTGCCGATCACTTCGGACACGTGCTACCGGCTAGTACCTATAAAAACCTCGCCTAGCGTGGGAATCCTTATCCTTTCTTCTCTTCGGATTCTCCCGCTAGGTGCGTATTCTAGAGCCCTGTATTTAGTACTATGAATTGAGTTCTCTTCGGATTCTCCCGCTAGTTCCCGCGCTCACGCGCTGAGCTGAGGTTGCCCTTACAGCAGAAGAAAGGATCTAAGGGATCAACTGGTCAAGATTGCGAAGTTCGGTGTAGACTCGGACTCGGACCGCTACGCTAGCACTCCGGCCTCCCCCACTTCCAATCTCGACCCCTCCTCCTTGATGGACGCCCCGACGCCCGGAGACGGGTCCGCACAACCCGAGCTCCCAGATGTTTACATCCCGGACCCGGCTTCTGACCCTGTGACCCGGCTGACTGCGGTTGAAGACTCTCTCGCGAATATCGAAACCTTACTCCTCCACGTTTTACACAACAGCCAAAATCCACCCGCAGCTGCCCCCGTCCCTGCCGCTCCGGCTCCGGCGGTGGGTCCAGACTTCGCCTCTCTCACCCCCGCAGCAAAATCGGTTCTCCGACCGAACCCCCTGGCCGTTTTCGACGGCGACCGGACACAAGGACGGATGTTCCTCCATTCCGTCCTCACATACCTCCAACTAGTTCCGGAAGCCTTCATGGTCCACGGACAGGTCGTCGAGGAAAAACTCGTGCGGTACACCATGTCCTTTATGGCGCGAGACGCGGCCGGATGATGGGCCGAACGACAGTCCGCAATCATTCCATTCCCATTCCCGTCCTGGGCGGAATTCGAGTCCGAGTTCTGGCTCCGGTTCGTCGAAGAAAACGAGCAAGACCAAGCTCTCCTCCGACTGGAGACCCACAGCTACTACCAAGGCTCCTGCGATGTCTACTGGTACACGGACGACTTCGAAGAGCTCGCAGCCACGGCCGGATACACGAACCCGCTCGTCCGTGTCACCAAGTACCGTGCAGGGCTCGACCCACAGATTAACACGGCGATCACCACGTCCGGGACCGCTCCGACACTGTTGGACTACGCCAGATGGCGTCTCCGCGCCTTCCGCCAATACGACACCCTCGCCCGCGTCCGAGTGGGAGTACCCCCAACTCGTGCCCCGGCTCCGGCCACACGCCCCCGCGCTGGGACGTTCCTCCCAGTCCCCTCCTTCGCCCCCGCTCCCAAAGCCGTGCCGGCGCCCACCCTTCCGCCCGGCATTCCGATGGATGTCGACCGGACCCGCGCGTGCTTCACGCCCCGCGCTTGCTTCCGTTGCGGCGCGGCCGGACACCTCACCCGAGACTGCCCGACTCCCTCGGATGTCCGACACGCGGATGTCCTAGACGAGGTCGTCCGTCAACTCGGTGACGACCTCCTCGGAGAGCTCTTCGCGCGCCTCTCCACCACCGCTGAACTCCCGACCGAGCCGGGAACTGGAGACGCAGAGCCAGAGGGTTTTCCGGACACGACCGAGTGAGCGGTGCGCCCTCGGTCGCGTCCCCCAATCGTTACTCCTGCTTGTACAAAGATATACCCAATAAATCAGCAGTTGAAACGCAAGACGCACCCCCCGTTCCGGCTTCCGCCCCCGAGCCGGAGCCCCCTATTCCCGCCCCGGAGGCAAAAACTCCTTCCATTCCCCGTGTCCGCCGCCCGAGGTGGGAGCGCAAACTACCCCAGCGGTACATTATTGATTCCGTTGAGGGCCGGAACTCCCTACACATTCCGTTGGAGATGCAATTGGTAGAGACCGCGGCTATGATGTCCGTGAAGGGTCTGGTCGATTGCGGAGCGACCGGAGACTTCATTGACTCGGAGTACGTGATCTCCCGTAACCTTCCCGTCCGGAAGCTCTCTCAGCCCATTCCGGTCCTCAATGTTGACGGTACGCCCAATGCGTCCGGAGGCATTTCCGGCGTAGTTGATATGGTCGTCAACTACAAGGGGCACTCCGAACGCATCCAACTCGCGGTAACGCGGCTCGGAAAGTAGCACGTCATCCTCGGCTACTCCTGGCTCCAGAAGCACAACCCGGAGATCAGCTGGGAGACCAAGGAAGTCCGGATGACCTGCTGCCCGACCAGCTGCAGCACTTGCCAGGACGAGCTCCTCACCATCCGTCGCAATGCGAAGATCTCCGCCGCGATCCTCCAGCAGCTCCCCGAAGGTCCCGTCCCGTCTATCTGCGCCATCGACTCGGAGGAGTGGTGCGGAGATGACGGGTACGACCCGGACAACAACGGAGATGACTTTCCGGACCTCACTCCGGACCCGGACGACGATGATGACGATGACGAGCTCGAGGAAGGCGACCGGATCCTCTACACCGTGTTCGCTCCGGCTGAAGAAATCCGCGCAGGCGGCACCGTCTCTCAACGGCTTGCGGAGGCCTTCGCCCGGAACTCGGCCCCGCCTAGGACTTCGGTTCCGGCCTGGGTCGACGATTTCTCCGACGTTTTCGACAAGAAATCGTTTGACGTGCTGCCGGAACGCCGGACATGGGACCACGCCATCGAACTTGTCCCGGACGCGAAACCGGCCAACTGCAAGGTCTACCCGATCTCCCCCTCAAGCAGAAGGAACTCGACGCGTTCATCGAGGATGGGTTGAGCACCGGACGGATCCGCCCGTCCAAGTCCCCAATGGCGTCTCCGGTCTTCTTCATCAAAAAGAAGGACGGAAGCCTCCGGTTCGTCCAGGACTATCAGGCACTCAACGCAATGACCGTAAAGAACCGGTACCCGCTCCCGTTGATTAACGACCTCATTAACCGCCTGAAGGGAGCTCGGTTCTTCACGAAACTCGATGTCCGCTGGGGCTTCAACAACGTCCGGATCCGGGGAGGCGACGAGTGGAAGGCCGCGTTCCGTACCAACCGAGGGCTCTTCGAGCCGCTGGTGATGTACTTCGGCCTTACCAACTCTCCGGCCACATTCCAGACGATGATGAACGACATCTTCCAGGACCTCATCCTGTCCAGAGAGCCACTGGTGATGTACTTCAGCCACGTTCCAGACGATGATGAACGACATCTTCCAAGATCTCATCCTGTCCGGAGATGTCATGGTATACCTCGACGACATCCTCATAGCTCACTCCGACCTCGCGCGCCACCGGGAGATCGTCCGAGAGGTCCTCCGACAGCTCCGGGCGCACAAGCTTTACCTCCGGCCGGAGAAGTGCGAGTTCGAGAAGTCCTCGATCGAGTACCTAGGCGTCATCATCTCGCACAACCACGTCGAGATGGACCCGGTCAAGGTTGCCGGAGTCGCCGCCTGGCCCGCTCCGGAGAACAAGAAGGACGTGCAGCAGTTCCTTGGCTTCACGAACTTCTACCGGAGGTTCATCCGAGCATTCTCGGACATCGCGCGGCCCCTCTTCGACCTCACAAAGAAGAGCGTCGCGTGGACCTGGACCGCGGAGCCCGTCTTGGTCCTGCCGGACGAGTCGCGTCCGTACCGGGTCAAGGCAGACAGCTCCGACTACGCCACCGGGGCCGTCCTGTCTCAGCCGGATGCGAACGGAAAGTGGCATCTGGTCACGTTCTACTCCAAGAGTCTGAGTGACGTCCAACGCAGCTACGAGATCCACGACAAGGAAATGCTTGCAATCATCCGAGCCCTAGAGGAGTGGCGACACTTCCTCGAAGGTACGCAGCATCCAGTCGAGATCTGGATGGATCACAAAAACCTGGAGTACTTCCGGAAGGCGCAGAACTTGAACCGGAGGCAGACGCGGTGGTCCCTGTACCTGTCCCGGTTTGACTTCGCGCTCCACCACCAGCCCGGCCGCCTCATGGGTCGTCTGGACGCACTGTCCCGTCGCCCGGACCACGGAGTAGGCTCGGACAACACGGACGTTACCCTTCTCTGTCCGGACTTGTTCCACGTCCGTGCACTGGAAGGCATCGTGGTTACCGGGCCCGAGGTTCCCCTCCTTTGTGACGTCCGGGAGGCTTTCGCGGGTGAACCGGACCTTGAGGACCCCGTCGCACTTGTCGCACGGGAACTCCTCAAGAACCGGAATGTTCGCTCCCCCCAGTCGTCCGAGTGGCGCATCGCGGAAGGGCTCCTTCACTACTGTGGTAAGATCGTCGTACCACGGAATAAGGACCTCCGACGCCGGATCATCGCCCTACACCACGACACTCGGGTCGCCGGACACGCCGGACGCTTCAAAGCCCTCGAGCTCATCGCCCGGAATTACTGGTGGCCCCAGCTGTCCCGTCACGTCGGCCAATACGTCCGGACCTGCGACCCGTGCAACCGGACGAAGGCGCTTCGGAAGCTACCCCACAGAGAGCTCCACCCGACCGAGATTCCGGAAGAACGCTGGGACACCATCTCGGTGGACTTCATCGTCGAGCTCCCGGACACGCACGGGTTCGACGTGGTCATGGTCGTGGTCGACATCCTGGGTAAGCGGGCCCACTTCAACAAGTACCACACCGGCCTTGGCGCGGTCGGAGCCGCGCGGCTCTATTACCGGAACGTCTGGAGGCACCACGGAACCCCCCGGAAGTACATCTCCGACCGCGGACCGCAGTTCGTCGCGGAATTCACCACGGAACTGTGGCGCCTCATTGGGATAGAGCCAGCGACCTCCACTGCCTACCACCCACAAACCGACAGCCAGACCGAGCGTGTCAATCAGGAGCTCGAGCAGTTCGTCTGGATCTTCACGAACTACAAACAGGGCGACTGGGACGAGCTCCTTCCGGCCGCGGAGTTCGTGTACAACAACCACGTCCACTCTTCGACGCAGCAAGTTCCGTTCATGACGGACACTGGAAGGCTCCCCCGGATGGGGTTCGAGCCCAACGGATTGCACTCGAGCGTGGAATCCGCGAACGAGTTCCGAGACCGGATCGCGTCCGGAGTTTCGGAAGCCAAAGCCGCGCTCGTCAAAGCCAAGGACGAGTTCAAGCTGTACTATGATCGCCGACGCACACCCGCCCCGGAGATCAAAGTAGGCGACCGAGTCTGGCTGGACGCCTCCGACATCCGGACGACCCGTCCGTCCGTCAAATTCGCGGACAAACGCCTCGGCCCCTTCAAAGTTGTGAAGGTCGTCGGAAAGGGTGCGTACAAACTCGAGCTCCCCCCATGGTACTCCCAGCTCCACCCGGTCTTCCCGGTGGTGAAACTCCAGCTCGCGGAACCGGATCCGTTTCCCGGACGCCCCCGGAATGACAAACCCCCGCCCGTCCTCCAGACGGACCGCGACGTTCAATGGGAGGTCGAGGAGATCCTAGAAGCAAAGGTCCGTTATGGCAGCCTCTGGTACATGGTGCGGTGGAGAGGCTACGGCCCGGAACACAATAAATGGGTAAAGCACTCCGACGTCTTCGCCAAAGACGCCATCGACACCTATTATCGCTGCTACCCCAACGCCCCGCGCCGGATCGCCTCGGCCGCATTCGACTCGCTCTCGTTCCGGAAGCGCGATGCCCATGTCCGATTCATGCGTCGGGACGCCGCATTCCAAGGGGGGGGTGATGTCAGGGGAACCGCCCGTCCGTCTGTCCGTCCATCCGTCCATCCGGCTCCGACCCATCGCACTGCCCCACTGCCTCGTCCGATCCTTCGTCCAACGCCCCTCTCGCGTCCGGCCTCGCCCGACCGCCCAGCCTTCCGTACAGAACCTCAGGCTGCACCTCCGCCCGGAACACCGTCCCCCGTCCCTCCGGACTCCGTTCCCCTCCGTTCCCCCTCGTCCGGTTGCTCGCACTGGAACGTGCTATGTGATCAAGCTCGGGATCACTGCTGATCACTTCGGACACGTGCTACTGGCTAGTACCTATAAAAACCTCGCCTAGCATGGGAATCCTTATCCTTTCTTCTCTTCAGATTCTCCTGCTAGGTGCGTATTCTAGAACCCTGTATTTAGTACTATGAATTGAGTTCTCTTCGGATTCTCCCGCTAGTTCCCGCGCTCACACGCTGAGCTGAGGTTGCCCTTACACAGTGGTGGTTAGGTTTCATATTTTCTGTTCCATAAACCTGAACGGCATTAGCCCGAGTATGTAGAAACTCAAGGGCCAAATACCTCTGCGTATCCAAAAAGATATTGGCAGAGAAGTTCTTCTGCTCTGGGAATTTTGTCGAGTCGGATTGAATTGTCAACCATAATTTCCAAGGCAGTTGCGAATGCAAGAAAGTTCACATCTTCGCCCTTCATCATCCATGGTGACGGCTCCTGTGGCTCTGGAGGATCATTATGTTTCGGGCCCAACAACACATTTCCTTCTCCCAATCCTCTTTCACCTTTGCGTACTTGGTCGAAGCCGAAGCATGGTCCTTTTCTGCATCTCTGAGAAATGTATCCCAGACAATTGGGACCTTGAATGTAACAGGTTGTCAGAGGATGGGGACATGAAATAAAACTTCACAAATGATCCAGCCCACAGGGGTGATTCAAACTGGTTTGATCAGTGAATCAGCTCTGTGCAATGGAGAATGCTCACATTTTCAAGGAAGTCATGGATGAGATGGAGCTCTCGGTGCTTGTGCATCATATCTGTGCAGAGAGCATTCGTTTGGATCCATTGATTATACCATTGGGTTTTAGCAACACTTTGAAACGGTGTCAAAAATGGCATATTGTATGTGACACTGAGGGTTTACCGAGTAGGAGATGGTGCATTGGGTCAACAATACTGAGTGTGGCGCAGTAGCTTAGGTGAGAATACTCTGTCCATTGTACTCCATGTTTTGAAAAAAAAATCAGGGCACTGATAAGCTGGGAAATCAGCCACACGTGAAACACAGCTATTTTGTAATTTTCAGTATAAACAATCACGCAGACACTTCAAAAAACTTCTGCAAAGCCTTGTGTGGAGAGCTACCAGTCACATAGCTGGAATTGCACTCACACAGAGACAATCTCTAATAACCAAACAGTACCTAGGATCCCACCTAGAGGCGCTGATGATGACTTGGACTACAGAGGAGTCAGAAGGAATCTTTATTTGGTAATCACAGATGGAACTCAGTGGTCGCAACCACCTCTAGAGACACTTTGTTTGTTGCAACATTCCTGGAATTAGTGGACATGTGTGTCACATGCAAGTGGAGGGCTCCGAGACAGAAAAGTGGTGAATACCCCAAACAGCAATAGCTCCAGGATCTGTTCAGATCTAGACTATGACCAAGACAGATTAGACATCCAATGCCAAAGCGTGCTCCAGGTGGAGTTGTTTGATCAAAAATAGCAACAGCTGAGATGCAATCATTAAAGTTGAACTGCAAGAGTTTGACAGTGTCCGCAAACCATATAAGTCGCTCCCAAAGAGACCCCAACCTCAGCAGGAGAATCTGACTAGGGCTAGGATGAAGAAGAGACATGTCCAGGCAGGAGGGTTGCTGTGAGGTGCGGACCTAGCATTATCACCAAGATACCATAACATTTCAACTTTGATTGAGTGAGTACGAACCAGTGTTCAATCCACCAGTATAGGGAGCCAATAGCCTTAATTGAGCAGGAGTTTCAAGTCAGATTTTGTGGGTAAACAGACCAGTGTATATAATATTTATTTAGTCATCGAGATAAGAGAGTAGTATAAAATGGCAGTCAGTTCAGCAGTACAATAGCAGACCCTGCCTCTAAACACAGCTGTGCTGTAGACAGGTTTGGCTTGAGAGCATAGTCCTAGTGCGACTGTACTTTCATCCATTATAAAGTGGCTGTGGTTGTGGATTAATATCTGTGTGGACTTGTGGAACCTGAACTTTGGAATTGTGTCCGTGAACATGTCTGTGTCCTGTGTCTGTCTTTTCATTGTGTCTGTGAACATGTTCTTGTGTGTGTGCTATGTGCTGTGTCCTGTGTCCATGAACCACTGTTGTGTGCTTGTTAAGCCGACATGTTGGCATAAACCTGTTCCTCAGAACAAACCATGCCAGACCTCCGAGTCTGTTTCTTATACAAACAACCTATGTTCATCCATGAACAAAGCAAAGTGCTCCATGAACCACCAAAACACACCATGCTTAAACTATGAGGCCTCCTCAAATGGTTAGAACCTGCATGCACTTGGCTATTTGACCTAATACTTAGTCCACACTGCCAAACTTAAACTATCATTCCCATTAAGGAAGGTGTTGTTGAGTGGTTTGGTTAGGCTTTTGTTTAGAAGTTTTCTTTGCGAACCCTTCTCAAATGTGATCCATCCACACTAGGAGTGACTGTCTTTCATAGGGCAACATGTCTGGCCACTCCATAGCAGAAACATCCATTGGAATGCCTTACAGAAGAGCAGGCGCAGGTATGGGCATGGCCCTGGGAGCAGGCACAAAAGTGGGGACTGGAAGGAATGCTCATGCGCAGGGACATGTGGCAAGCTGGGGGTGCTCTGGCTCATACATGGCCGAGGGCATCATACTCGCAGAAGGTGCAGAGACATCATCTGACATAGTCGACACATGCTGGAGCAGTCCCAGACATTGTGATCACAGTGTTAATTTGCGGATAAAGTCCTGCATGGTACTTAGTGATGCAGATGAGTGGGTCCGTGTATTCAGCTGTTGCAGTATGGTGAGTTCCTCAAAGTTGTCCACGTACCGGTAGTCATTGTGGGAGCCCTGGTAGTAGCCGTGGGACTCCAGGTGGAGGAGGGCTTGGTCCTGCTCATTTTCCTCAATAAACCAGAAGCGGAACTCGGCCTTGAATTCTGCCTAGGATGGAACTGGGAATGGAATGATTGTGAACTGCAGTTCCCCCTGCTGCCCGGCCATGTCTCGCACCATGGAGGACATAGTGTACTGCACGATTTTTCCCTCCATGACTTGCCTGTTCGTCATGAAGGCCTCCAGAACAAATTGGACGTACGTAAGGACAGAATGCAGGAAAATACACCTTTGAGTCCAGTCATCATTGAAGATGGCTGGGGCTTCATTTGGAGGACCAATTTTCCTGTGGGGGTGAGGGTGGTGAAGTCTGGACCCGCACCAGAGCTGGAGAGGCAGGCACAGGTGGGTTTTGGCTGCTATGCAGCAAGCGGTGGAGTACACCCTCAATGTTGGTGAGAGAGCCCTCAATGATGGTCAGCTGGTCTCGGGGTCGGAAGCTAGATCCAGGAGTCCGGGTTGTGCGGCCCATGACCGAGCAATGGAGGGTCCATCAGGACATGGGACCAAGGGTCGAAATTAGCAGTAGGGGGGCTGGAGCACTGGTGTGTGATATGAGCCCGAGTCTACCTGAACTTCCCAATCTTGACTGGTTGATGCTTTCTTCTGCTGTGAGGGCAACCTCAGCTCAGCGTGGAAACACGGAAGCTACCAGGGGAATTCAAAGAAGCTTAATTGACATACTAATACAAGAGTGGAAATAATACATGCCTAGCGGGGGAATCCAAAGAGAAGAAAGGATGAGGATTCCCACACTAGGTGAAAGTGTATAAACTAATAGGTACTGGCCAGTAGCATGTGTCCAAAGGGATCGGCAATGATCCTGGGCCTGATCACATAACACACACATGCCAGTGCGAGCAAAAGGAGACGGAGGGAGGCCGGAGAGATGGAGGATGAGGTACAGCACATGAGCCAAGTGGACGGAGGTGCCAGAGGAGGTTCCGGACAAAGACCGGACAAAGGGCCAGAGCCGGATGGAGGGCCGAAGCTGGACGGAAAGACTGAGGAAAGGCAGACCAGACAAGAGGTTCCCCTGACAGTTATTATGCTTTGCAAAGTGCGACATGGACCCCAAGGGGCCTGCATGCACTATAATGGAGATAATAATAATAATAATACCTCCGCTTGAGAGCGCGCCTACACCGCATATAGAGTACGAGTAAAAAAGAAAAACGAAAACAAGAGCGGGAAGAACAAAATACCTCGAGCTCATCATGCCCTAACATTCTTTGCAAACTACTGCATGGAAGGGCCTGGGGTGGTGGTATGTTTTTATGCCTGCTCTGATCCACGCTCTATCAACACCATTCTGAAGCATGCTCCGTACAGACCCGACTTTGGTAGATAGATGTTTGGTGGGCGAGGGCCTGTAGGTGGCCGAGACAGAGGAAGAAAACCCAGATGTAGGTTGTAGATGGTGGTGGTCAAGAACAAGACAGCGAGTCTGTTTGGGTCTGCTGTTGGTGATCTGGAACAATCGGACAGTTTTTGCTTCAACCATCCTTCGAAAATAGTAAACATGGTGGCTTCTCTTGACCATCCAATAAAATAAATCCAAGTCGAATGGCATACCGAAGTAGCAGCAAGAAGGAGCATATGGTGGCTGCGGAAGAAGGGTGAAGAAGAAAAAACGAATTAGAATTATCGCAGTACAACCGTGAAAGTACAGAATTTTTTAAAATCTTCCCTAGACCTCGCCGTCAAACTGCTTGCGCCTCACTGCTCTCCTTGTGCTCCTGCGCATGAACCACCGCCACGTTTCCCTGTGCACCAGCCCACGTTGTGGACGGCTTCCACCCGGTCGACGTACGGGGCGAAGTTTCAACAAGCATCTGGTCAAGCTGCTCCAATGAGAGCCCCTTCGTCTCCGAGACAAAGAAGTATGTGAATAGCACGGAGAGGCAAGTGGTGGAGCCCCAAATGAAGAACACCTTTGGTCCGAGGTCGAGCTTGTCAGCGGAAACGAAGTAAGGAGTGATGACGCCGATGATGCAGTTCCAGAACCTACGGGTGCCATGTCAATAAAGAAAAGAAAAAGGCGGATCTTGGAGAATAACAAACCAGTTTGAAGCGGTTGACATACCAACGCCACGCGAACGAATGGGGAGAGGGAAAATTTCCCCCACAACAACCCATGCGGCGGGGCCCCACGTAGATGCGAATGCTGCGATGTTGAGACAGATGAATGCGATCTCTGCCCTGACGGCTGCTGGGTTTCCACCAGGGACCTGCGCGTGAGGTGTGGCGGTTCCAATAATTGCGACAATGAACTGGAAGATGATCATGAGGGAACCCCCAACAAGGAGGATTCGGCGTCTCCCGAAGCGCTCGACGATGTAGAACGAAATGGGCGTGGAAAATACGTTGACGAGCGTCGTAATCAGCGTGATCAGGAAAGGGTTGCTGATTGTCCCAAGCGTTTGGAAGAACGACGTGCCGAAATAAAAGATGAAGTTTATGCCAGTGAATTGTTGCGCGCACTGCAGTCCTGAGGATCACTCAGTAAACTAACGAGGTTGAAGGTGAAGCAGAACACACCGGTGCCGACTATCGTGCGGCGGATGTTCGAGGAGCCATCCATGAGCGAGCCTTTGAAACAAGCCAACCAACCGCCCACATAGCCGGTGTGGGGGATGTGCGCCTTCTCGAACTCGAGATTGGCGATTATCTCCGCGAGCTCGTCCTGGACGAACACTGAGTCTCGAGGCTGATCACGGACCGTAGCAAGAGCCACTGTAGCCTTGTCGATGTCGCCTTTCCTCACCCAGAACCGCGGGGATTCGGGGAGGAAAAAGAGACCACCACCTACTTGAAATAAACACCAGCTAAGCAAAATAACTGCTGACGCACCGAGGATCAGAGCCCAAAGAAACTGGATGCCGATGGGGATGCGATACGAGCTGGTATCGAGCCGATCTTGTGTTCCGAAAACCACGCAGTTTGCAATGAGGATTCCAATTGTTATGCAGAATTGATAGGCCGAGACGAGGGCACCGCGGACCTTCTTCGGGGCAATTTCCGACTGCGCAAAGGATCAGATACTGAGAAATCACAGGAATAGGAGTGCTGCACCATATACAAGATGAGAATTGCCGAGATAAAACCCACACCAAGGCCTGCGACGAGGCGACCGATGACGAACAAGGCCAGTATGTCTTGGGGAGCAATCTCCAAGACACAACCTATCGCAAATATGCCACAGCCCATGATAATGGTCGGACGTCGGCCCATAAAGTCCGCTATGTCACCCTGAAATACATCGCGTCAGGCGCTGCGGTGGTATTTATGTATCACAAAGACCTACAGCCACGAGTGCGCCGAAGAATGTGCCCGCGGAGATAATCGAGGTCATGAGTGATTTCTCCCAGGCCGAGAGCGCAAAGTCGGCAGGAAGGTGAGCGGCGTTGAACGGTTCCGGAGGATACGGTTTGTGACTGTACATTTGGATGAAAAAAGGCATTCCAAGGATGCCTCCCATCCAACCCGTGTCGTAGCCGAAGAAAATGCCGCCGAATGCCGCAAAAACGCACATAAAGTACGTTTTGATCGTCACTGGGGCTTCGATCCGCGAAATATCAGTCGTTCCAAGCAAGTGAGTAGCTGAAGGCATTGTTTTCGAGTGTAGAGATGGCGTGCGATAGACTCTCTTTATAAGCCATCGCGTTTGCGCTAATTTCAAGCAGTCGATCGCACAGGTGTTCTGGGCGCAGAAGAGGCAGCAACAGGCTGGTTTAAGATTAAACCGCAACGTTGGCAACGTTGGCCTGGTTTAAACCATTTTGGTTTAAACCGTAAGGTTGCCAACGTTGGTTGCTGGTGTTAGCCCGGTTTAAACCGGTTTTAAACCATGGCTTAAACCGGTTTTAAACCAAAAAAAGTGCATCCACTCGTGTTTTGTACAACAAAGCTGTGCAGAAAGGTGACCCGGTTTAAACCGGTTTAAACCATGGCTTAAACCGGTTTTAAACCATGGCTTAAACCGGTTTTAAACCATGGCTTAAACCGGTTTTAAACCATGGCTTAAACCATGGTTTAAACCAAAAAAAGTGCATCCACTCGTGTTTTGTACAACAACAAGGAGCAGAAAGGTGAGTCTTGATCAGGTGAATGTTTAATATTACTAAAGTATTTCAAGCTCCTAGTCAAGCGACCGTCTTGAAGGAGATGATTGCTAGTGAGCAAAGAGCGGAAGACAGAGCTCAAGCAAGTGCTACCACTCCTGTTGCTCTCTACATCAATGTTGGATTGAAACTTCAAGCCAGACAGTATGTTCCTCAACTTCTTCTATGCATAGATAAATACTAACTAATGAATCGATCAGGCGTGCTCTAAGATCAACACAGAATCCCACCAGTGAAGATGACCAGACACAAGATAGTGTGGTTGAAAAGCAATGTCTAGGGGGAGATATCAAGAAATGGCATCAGCAACAACAGCACATTTGTCCTCAGGTTCTCCCATCTGTGGTCTCAGAGCCCTACAAATCACCTGAATGGGAGAGGTCATTCTTGCCCTCCAACTTTATTAGCTCCGAGCAAACCAAATTAGGTCTAGAGACTTTGGGAGCAGAAGAACTCAAACTGCGGCAAGGTGAAGCAAATGATGCTCTACGTAGCTTGCGCGAACATATCCAACATAGTCAAGCCCTCAGACAACACAAGAATGCTCGTAATAATGCTGTTCATGGTCAGGCAAAGAATGCTTGAGCAGTGCAAAAGATCAAGGATGTCCAAACTAGGATCCAGAATTACGTCAAAAAGTACCGGCATGCTCGTACTGCAATGATTGCCCTTGGATGCAATCCACAAGACCCAAAGTTTGGATTTCCAGAGCTGAGGGATGAGGATCTTTACACAAAAAATGTAGATGAGCCACACAAGCTAGGTGATGGAGGAAAGGTTGAAGGCTGGATTTGGCGACAGGGCCATTATGGAAACTTGTCTCCTGCAGAGGAAGCCAAATATGTCTTGGATTGTAAGTCAAGCTATCTCATGTATTGTTTTAGAGCTCATCATTGTATAGCGGCAAGAGTACAATGGCACTGTGCTCATGCAGATATGGAGCGATGGCAAGAAGAAGTTGAAATTCTGGGCCAAGAGTTCAATGGAGGCTACCTGGACTGCTCTTGCTCATGATCATGAAAATGAGCCAGGAAAAAAGGTTTATGCATTGAAGGTTGCAGGTATGTATCAACAGATGGGGAAAGATGCACGAGAGCAATTCAAAAAAGTTGGTGGCACTTGGCCCAAGGCTGGAGTTAGTCTTGCCCAGCATATCAAATCTGAGCGCCCAGATCCAAAAATTGATTGGGCAGCTGTTATAGCAGAGGATAGTTGAATATATATATATTTTTGATTGATATAAGCAGATCTGACTCTTGACCAAAAAATATGAGTCAAGCTCTTTTTGGCTTAAACCGGCTTAAGCTGCCTTGGTTTAAACCAGTTTAAACTGATCTGGTTTAAACCGGTTTAAACCAAAACAGATCTGACTCTTGACTAAAAAATATGAGTCAAGTGTTTTTTGGTTTAAACCGGTTTAAGCTGTTTTGGTTCAAACCAGTTTAAACTGATCTGGTTTAAACTGGTTTAAACCAAAACAGCTTAAACCCTCTGTAGTCTATTATATAAAAAACAAGTTGCCTATAGGCTTGGTTTAAACCATGTTGGTTTAAACCAGGCAAAGGTTGGCAACCTTGTGGTTTAAACTCAAACGAGCCTACAGTACGAAGAGGCCTGCACGAGAATAGCCGGAGTTTTGAAGCGCTGGAGGACTCAAGGGTCTCGCCTTGATCTCGCCCCTTCGGCGCATGTCATAAACAGCAGCACATTCGTGATATCGGGGCTAGAATCCGAGTCCGGAAGTCGCGCCGGGTGCCGATGTGTGACCTGATTTTTGCCGTAGCTACTAGCAGCCGTAGCAGCCGTAGTTCTGGGCCCTTTTACGTAGGGCTATGTAGTCCGTAGAATCTAGTAGAGAATTTGGCTTTCTACTCGTCATTCACAAAATTAACCGGAATGCATGTGCCTCGGAGTATGCAAAAAACTCTCAGCAGATTTTTTGTCTACTATACTGTGCTGGGAACCTGGCCACCTTAGAGGTTTTAGCTTCTTAACAAAATTTTCCAAAGACTTCACCAATATCTGAGGATTCCATATGCCTGGCGTACATCCTACAAACAATTCGAGCCCCTTTCGGCCCAATTCGACATAGTTTTGAGCACATAGTGAATTTTTTTCCGTCGGAGATCCCAAAAAGGCAACTGACACAGAACCTGGCCACCCGCGCAAACCCAACTAATAATGCTAAAGGGTCATAGGCGATGTATTGACGACACTAAAACAGTACATACCACCTATGAAAATGGTGCAACAAACTGCTTCCAACGAGAGGTATGAGTGGCGGGATCCAAGCTGCCAATTAAAGGAGACTTTCCTGCCACCAAGAGAATATATTGAGCTAAAATAAGTCACAGGCAGGTTTATGAGAAGTCGCTTGACATATCTGGAGCCGTTGTTCTACTCCTGCTTCATGCTCCAGAGAACCCGACATTTAGATTTTGAAACCACCAAAAATGGGGTGACTATGGTGTATTGAACACCTTGAGGAAGGAATAAGGGAAGAAAAATTCCGGAACATGTCCAAAATTGAAGCTTTACTCATCAAGGTGACCCTCGTCAAGCTTAGGACCCGGAGTGTCAAAGGGTCGTTCAATGTAAAAGTCGCTCGAACGAATGTAGTCTTCAAGCTTGGATGACAATCATGTACAGGAGTTTAACACTGAAAGGGTGAAGACAGATAGAACTTTACATACCTAGAGAGAAGCCCAAAATCAGGTGAAAAGAACGAGCCTCCAAAGTCCTAGATTGATAAAGAATTGGTGGAGAAAGGAGTGGAATGGCCGATCGGAGATAACAAATTGAGTTTCTCACCCTGCGGCCCAACATTAACCGCGCAACCGCTTAACATCAAGTCATCACTTTTGGCTGAAAATCGACACTACATAGGTTGTATTCCACCCTTCGAGCACAAAAATGCTAAATACACAAATATATAGGACAAGTGGCCAGGTTCCTAGTGTGGCCAGGATTCCAGTCACAGATAGTAGAACTAGAGAAGGGACATACCTTAATATTTACAACAAAAAAGATGGCTCTACTCTGCTTTCATTGCCGTGAAAATTGGGGTTAAAATCATTTTTTGATTATGGTGGTGATTTTGCCCTACTTTTACTTTACTTGTGGAGGCATCGTGGAGGTCCTTGTGCCCTTTACGTTTTGTGGGTGTGTCCCAACATACCTAATGCTAATTATCAGGTACTAGGAGATCCAGAATTACTATCCAGACAATACCCAGGGGCGAAATACCATCGATTCCCCCTCAATTTTGAAGTTTATTGATCTACTCACTATGAGGCATCCCACCTTAGGTTCAAATGTCATAATCTATGCCAAATACCCCCTAGATAAAGAATATGGCCATAATGATGAGAATAATTTAGATCAGATGCTGTTAAAACCAAATTTCCGGTTACTTATGTGAATGACAAGTACATAGTGCTCTGTAGTTTTGGGCCATCTACGTAGTTTTACATAGTTCTCTGTAGCTGGACTGTATACTCATTTAGATTCTGGTTCTGGTAAGGCCGAGCTGTCTTAAACTCAAATTATCCCTTGATTCTCTTCACACATAACAAGCACGTGTTGTGTGACCTGACGCGCCAAAAACTGATGCATTGCGACAGGTGCAGCATGCTGTTCTCTAAACACATAAAATTTCCCTCAGCCACTCCAGTCATTCATACCCCGTGCTGCCCGCCCGCTGCGACCTGCTGCCCCAAACCACCCCGCCTGTCACGCTTTAAGCATTTTGATCCGATCAAATATCAACACATGACAACGCCATCAGCGCCATCAAGCACCCTTCCGACGATTGAGGAAGTTCCCGAAGAGATTATGCCATGACTCTATTAATGACCTTGACATGCAGACATCTCACATCTTTATGACATTGGAACTTGGCGCCATACACAGAGCGCATGTTCTTAGTAAAGGACACATGGTTATGGAATGGACAACAGATGTTTAATGTCAACTTGACATTGATGTGGGAAGAAGATGCTACGCCTTGCATGAAGGCAATGGTTGACGCACGGAACACAGACACAATTGTGCGTGGTAACCGCCAGGACAATAGTAGTTGTAATTATAGTAGTTAGTATCACACGGTTTTGTCTACAGTATTTAAGCAGTAGCTAGGACGTAGTTTATTCTGTACCTCTCCTAGTGTTTTATTCAACTTCATTGACTATTATCGAAAAGCCACTACCCAATCCTGCTCATATTACGATGGCTGAATAGAGATTGTCCTTGTAACACCGCTGTGGCCTCACTGAATCAAACAGTGCTAAGGCTCCAATCATTTTCGCTTGCAAACGGTTTCAAACAGTTATATTTCCATTTCGTTTGCTGGGCGTGCCAAACAGTTTGTTTGAAAATGGCTTTAAATGGTTGGAAAAGTCAAATACTCACTGGGAGACATACTATACCCGATGAAAACACCCAGTTTTATTCATTTTCACATCTATCGGTATGGGAAAGGAGAGGCATTAGATTTGAGAGTGTACACCTCTCCCCGGAGGTGGTAGGCTACACTGTTGATGACCAAAAGCCAGGGGCTAAACAACTACAAGGGTCGATGACTTAACAAAGGCTCTTACAGGCTCTGAATTCTGGTGGGAACTCGCTACACTGGACTATGGGATGCAGTTCTGCTGTGTCTCTATGCATCGGAGGTGACCAATGGGGAACTACCAATCATTGTTAGTTGACTGCCTTTACCGGTAGGAGGACCGAACAGTTTGGGATGATGATGATATCACAATAACAGAAAGATACAGAGTCCAGCCAGAGGAACATATGGTTCCTCCCACTGCTATGACCCACTCATTAGAAGCTGGTTGAGGACATCCCTCCACTGGCAGCCATACACTTACACACTACGGAGGTACAAGGGCGACCAGCAGGTGCAACAGCCAGCAGTGGCTAAGGTACAACCCGCATATGATATCATGAAGCTAGCATCTGAACATCACATTATTGATGGCGGACTAGCAGCTGCAGCCCAGCGGCTGGAATACAACACGAAGAGGATGGGAAACCTTTACTCCACCTGGACCATACCTCCTGGTGGATAGAGTCCTACATGTGTGGGTCCCACCACAACTAGAAGACTGAAAGATGACTGGCAGGCAGATTGAGTCAAACTCGTGAGTCAGCAGGAATTAGAAGAAACGGACTGTATCTGTCACAACCATCAGAACATGAGCACGTCATAGAGGCTAGGCTCTGGCTTCATGTGGAGCATCTCCAGCAGGAGGACAGAATGCCCAGGGTTTAGATATCCCTGTGGTACCATTGGCCATCCACCCGTTGGTGGTGCCACATGGTTTGATCCTCTACCATTCCTTTCATCTCCTTTAGTGACCTCCCATTTGTATATTTGTATAAAAGACTGTGCTTGAGCATTTATTAGCCAGTATACTATCTGCCCGGAAATCAGGGTGAATATAGTGGACTCTTGAGATAAAAGATATATTTTTGATATTCAGAAGAGGACTGAACAAAGCAAAGGCTTGAACAGTCCTTGGAAGCACGAGACATAAGTGCCCCTGCTCGAACAGAGTAGACACCATGTAACTGCCCCCGTTCTGTAGCTTCCGCTGCCATTGATATAAGTGCCTGCATAATCTCTTGTGGTTCAGGAGTGGTCCCCACCGTTCATAAAAGTGCCCCCATTGCTGTAGTTCCACTGCCTGTGGTTTGTGTGCTGCTTTCGACAATATAGCCGAGAGTGCTATTGGCCTGTGTAAGAGCCCCCATTTCTGCTCACTGCCACCTTTGGTGTAACCGCCCCCGTCACTATACTGTGGCCGCTCTCGATATAAGTGCCCCTCCCTAACCAGGAGTCCCCGCTGTTCGTGTAATTGCCCCCATAGCCAGAGGCCGCCACCTTCTGTGTAACTGTCCCCACAAGTAGTAGCCACTGCTGTCTGGTCGAGACCCACCTTGGTGTAGTGCCACCACCTGCAGTAAAAGTGCCCCCACTCTTAGCCAGAGCTGCCATCTGCGTAACTGTCCCCGCATTTTTGAGCTGCTGCCAGCCATGTTCCCATTGTACTAAGTAAGGCCTGTCTGTTGACAGTCTGCTCTGCAATTGCTACCTGTTGGCTTGGTGTCAGCTGTTGTTGAATTCTACTGCCCTCAGAATTGTCTGGCAGTCATTAGTCTTCCTATTGAATCCCTCGATTCTCCTGTGGTCAGAAGTCCCTGCTCTGCATAACAAGTGTCCAAACGGCCCATTGTTGTTGCTTTCCTATTACAAAGAAATCTCTTTTACTTCTCTTGCACACCCTCTTGAAGGGTGATACATACCCTACTTCCCCGAACACATTCACGACATTTGGAATTGGAGTTTGTGATATATTTTGTTGGTTTGGATTATTGGATTGGATTGTGTTTAGTGACTCTGTTCGCTGCACTCTAGGTGAGGTTCGAACCAGCGCCTCGTGGTGGAGTCGGATTACACCATCGGAACAGCCACTAAATCCATTAGAAAAATTGTGGTTGCTTGAGCAAAATCCATTAGAAACAGGCCTGCACACGGCCACTATTGGGTATTCCTAAAAAACTTGGGACAAGTAAATGAACTCGATGTTCAAGCCACTTTCAATTGATGAAAAGAACGACTATGTATTACATAAGTATTCGTAATTTGCCATTTCGGGGTAGTCTCTCGTAGACAGACTCTTTAAAACTTAGCTCATACCTCACTATATAAAGTCTGTGATTACGCGCGGAGGTCTGATCGGGCTGCTTCCCTATTATGTAATTCGGAGCTACCCGTATCACGTGTCCTGGCCTTCCTTATGCGTCATCTCCTCGACGTGCTCACGACACGCCGGGTGCCATAGTGCCGTGCCCATATGACCGCATGCCTCGCAAGCTTCGATGGCAGACCCGAATAGGCCGTGACACCATCCAACAGATCGTCAAGCTGATACCCGCGTGAAAAGATAGTCTCCGTGGTGTCCAGGAAAACCTTATCCTCAATGGTGACGACGTACATTGCTGCACCGTGACTGGGAATGGCAAATCTGCCGCTTTCTCAGTCTCGATTCTGGTCCTAATGGAATACAACCCTGTGCTCTATCTTGCCGGATTGCCGACACGCTCGAATCCAGTTGAGATAGTGGTCACTCTGACGAAAGGTTTAGCCACCAACATTGTGAGTGCAGTTTGCAGTTCCCTTCAAGTTCGGGCTCTCCAACTGGGTCGTTTACCTATTTTAGTTACTCTTTAGCTACGAGTCATGTGCTCATCATTATGTAAGTATCATCATCTTTTATCCTTAACCATCTTACCTTCGGGTTTCTGTCCTCATCGAGCCTCTCCGAGTGCAGCTGTGATCATCCGTCGAGTCTCTCCGGATTCCAGCACCCTCCCGTTGAGTCTCTCCGGGAGTATACCTCACCCTCCGTATCTTTCGGGTCGGTTCCAGCTTAAGTCGTATGTCGACTGAGTTAGGATATCTACTCGTTCAGGGAGAGAAAGTCTCGACCTCTGAGTAGGTATTCACGGGGCAGACCGTTTTCCAAAGGGTCTCTACCACATATTTCGCCTAAGCTCGCCAGCACCAATACGTTGATATATCTCCTACATTGTGAGGTCGAAACAGGTCTCACAAAGTGGACACTGTAGGAGTTTATCGACTCTCTGGCCGGCTTAAGGTTCTACCGCAGTTAGATGCCTCTTATCGCATCTCATCATGAGGGACAACTATTTCGATCTTCTTTGGTCGGACTACACAACTTGGCCCAACCCTTTATTGGACCGACAAACACTTCATTGGACATG
Organism: Mycena galopus ATCC 62051; assembly: GCA_014925785.1. NCBI lineage: Eukaryota > Fungi > Basidiomycota > Agaricomycetes > Agaricales > Mycenaceae > Mycena > Mycena galopus. The sequence goes on from WIQG01000280.1 coordinate 57,595, forward strand.
CTCAATGCTCAGCAAGCACGTCCTCGAACCCTCGGACATTATCCTTACGGACGGGGGATATGTATTGCACTCTGATCTCGCTGGTCCACTCAATGAAGTCATCCCCGCAATGATTCAGATGCTTCGTGTGGGTACTAAGCATTGTGGACTGCGCAGCACTTCATGCCTTCGTGAAACAGATTTACATATTCTCACTGGTACTGCAGGATTACGAGTCCCCGCTACACAGAACTAAATTGTGTAGAATTGGATTGACATTATCAACGAGCTCTATGTTGCTATGACCGACTTCAAATCCCTTCATTACGGCTACTCAAGCTTCGGCACAGGCGAACGGCCTTCTCGGATGCCCCGCATCCTCTCTTCTCTTCCACCAGCACTCCGTGCCAAGCTCCCGAAGAATTTTCTGCATCTGTACGGCTTCAGCACTTCACCTGCTCAGCCTGCCGATCTTCCAGAGCGGTCCCCATCGACTAGAGCTCGCACGATGAGTAATGCTTCGCGTGCTGAGACACCTGTAGCGAGCGAAGTGGAGAAGCGAGCACCTGTCAGTGTCGAGCGGCGTGACTGCCAACTATCAATGAAGGCTCTCGCAGCCAATATCGAGATCGCATTGGTCGTGAAACAGAAGCTGCTGCGGAGACTGGGGGGCCTGTGTCGACTCATCTGGTCGCTGCTGCCAACGGTGATGCTGCTCTCGCTCCTGCCACAATCGCTCTCAAAAGACTGGATGAGTACTTGCAAGAAGCAGCTAAACTCGCACGCACCTCTGGTCTTGTCTACAACACAAACACAGGGCAGAGGGCTTGGCAAACGGCGGACTCTTGTCACAAGTACTCGCAAAGAGCTGCACTTGCGAGCGCTCGGCGGCTACTCGAGATTCGCAGTGGTCCAGCCTGTGTGGATCCCATCTGCAGCAATACGATCGAGGATGGGGGGCGCAGGACTCCGTGTACTGTCGATGGAGAGTCTGAAACAGCTAAGTTATCTGTTGATGATACAGATCTCAAGCTACTCAGCTTGGAAGGCTTTGCCTGCGCGTTTAAGCCCGTACTACCCACGCATTCTGCAGTCACTCCTACGCCTTCCCCTGGACTCGTGTTTCCCAGTCAAATGGCTTGGAGGGCTGCTGAGACTCACCGCGAACGCTGGCAAACTGCGGCACTCAGCGAAGGGCATGCGTACAGCTGCCCAGCCACGCAACAGCGCGACCTTAGCGCCCTCGAGTTCCAGTCCTCCCTCGGTCCCGTGGTCGAGCTTGGGGGGCCGGGAAAACCTTCGTCTGCTCTGGATCATGGAAACGGTATGCGAAAGAAAGACGCAGACATCATTAACGGGTCTATGGTGGACCTCGGGGGGCTAGGGAAAACCTCATATCAAGGGCTGCGCAGTGTATCGACGAAGTCACGCACCTTGGCCAAGCTCGCAGGAATTAGTCCTCAAGTCCTTGAGCACACCTTGCTAACCTCACCCTCTCTCATCCCCCACTCTCATTGGGTCCTTTCTTGGGTCACGGCCTACCTGGATTTCCTGCTAGTTAGCACGTTCTTACGGAATTTTGGATACTCGTACTTCGAGCGTTTCAGGGTTGGCGCCGCCGCGCCGAGCCTCATATGGGAGCGGGAAGGGATAGGCACCCGGGCTTGGAGTTATTACCTAGACGCGGGCGTGCGAGAACACATCTGAATTTATGTCAGACTCCTCGAATATTTTCCGTGGATCTTTTGGGCTTACCTCGAATATCCACCCGGTCTAATTGATTTCACGGCACCTCGACCTCGCTGACGGCTCTCTCCAGGGCGTCCCGAGACCCATATACCAAGCAATGGATTTCTCTGCATCAGCCTCTATTGTGGATCACTTTTGTTTCTTTTACACTCACCTCCAGATTCTGTTTCCGTTTCAGGCCTTCAAAACTGCCGGGTTCTTGGACTCGTGGCGCGCGTCCGCACCCCGTAGAGAAGACATGGGAGCCACGCTTGCGGTGACCGCATTTCGCCGCACGAGCCTCTTCTGCCGGTCAGCGTCCGCGCAGCGTGCACACGGGCGTCGGCGAAGTGGATGCGGATGCAGACGCGATGCGCATCGCTGCCCTTGACAAGGCACCCATCTGCCTAAGCTCCGCCGGTGCAGGTGCTGCCAGGCACAGTCTGCGCTCAATCCGGCGGATGCGAGCTTGCTCGACCTGCTTGATGCTGGATGTCTTGCCCCGAGCGCCAGCCCTCATTCGACTCGAGCTATGTACATTTGTCGATGATGACTACACGGGTACAAGAGCACCCTTGTGCAAACTGCCCCGTGCGGGCCGGGCCCCAATCGCCTTCAACGCGCTCTCAACACGACCTGCAAATGCCTGCACGACACATCCCAGAGCCGCACGCCAAGCAGCAGGGGGCAGAAACAGTCGCCACGCTTGAGGACCTGCGCAAGGGGCGGCATGGGTACGGCAGGCAGCCCACGATGAGCACGCGCGTAAGTATGTGGCGTAACCGCGTGTGTCGTGCGCTGAAGCGCGGATTATTTACCTTTAGACTTCTTGGATTCTCAATCCCTCAATTCTTGGATCTCCCTTGGATGCACGGCGCGCGTCTGCACTTTCGTAGAGTTGGGATTGCATGACAATGCTGGTAGCGGGAAGTAAGACGCCGATCATCTTTGATGGCATCGCACAGCCTCAATTCGTGACGACTATCGGCTCCCTTCTTATCTTCTTGCTTCATTTTCATCCTGGCCTCTTTCCACAGCCTATGCAACAAATTCATTTAGCATCAAATTCTCTGCTTCTCTGCGGCCATTCGGATACTAGTTCGGACCGTCTCCACCTTAGGCGCGACACGACTTCCAAACGCAGGCAACGACGCGATGGGACGAAATCAAATGCATTCTGGTGATCCAGATATGTGACGCCTCATCGGGGCCTCCATCGTGTTCGATAGCCCTCTCGAGGTCATTTCTCTTTGCAGCCTGCTCTGTTTTCACCCGCATCGGGCTGCATACGTCCCGGACTTGTCGAATGCGCGTCCGCTTGTCGAGGTAATGCGCCGCTGCGAGCACCATCGGCGGAGCGAAGACCCACACACACCTGTTGAGGCTGCCCATTTCTGGCCAGAGCATAGACCCGTGTCGACTCTCGCTGTCAGCGTCGAGGCCCTGCTGCCATTCATGCCGACGGCGCAGGCGTTTCAACCTGTCAGCCTCACCCTCGCCCTTGCCCTCGCCCTCGCTTTCGGCGTCGAGGCGGCCCACCCACGCTGCACGCCTGCACTGCCGCTGGGCATGTGCGGGCGTGCGTCCTTCGTGTCCGTCCGTGTCCTCGCTCGTTGAGGTCACCCAAGAGTCGTGCGGCACCACCAAGCAGATGCATGCCAACTGCGTTAAATCCTGGGTCACCCGTGCTGCTTTCGAGGCCGTCCGCGTCGCCCCCGCTGCGTGCCGCACATCGTCTCCCTCATTGAGGCTGTCTGTTGTCCTCCTCGTGTTGATTGTGCCCACGCTCGAAAGTCCCCGCGCCTTCATCGAGCACGAGTCTACGGGCTGCCGCCTGTCTTGGTGAGGCCACCTGCCCCACTTTTGTGCGGGCCCACTTTCTCCGAGTCGCACGCCGCAGCACAATGTTACTTTCCGGGTTTGACGACTGGGATGCCGTACCGCGACACGCCCAGTCGCTCGTGCATTGAGCGCTGCCCGCTGCACACCATTGTGCTTCTCAAGGCCGCCGAGCGCCTCGCTCGCGTCGTTGCGGCTGGCTTCGTTGTCTGATATCATGGGCCTCAGCACGACCCGATCCAACCGTCATCTTTCTCTTCGCGTCTCGCGCATCGCCACTCCGTCGCTCGCTCCCGCACACACCGCAAGATCTCGCGACAGGCAGGTATGTCATCGGAATCTTGACCCACCGACGCCCGCCCCATCCTGCCGCGCCTCCGGAAGTTATGCTTGGGGCTCTGGTTTTTTGCGTGTATTCCGAAAGCACCCGCTCTCCCTTGGTTGCACCTAGCGGCTACTTTCGTGGGGGGCCTAGGGGGTAGGTATGGTATGGGAAGTGGAGCGACAGCACGGAGTGGATTTGGAGAGAGATTGGAATGCAGAGGAAGGGTGCTCAGAGAGGGAATGGAGTCGACGAAGATGAATTGGAGCTATCACTCAATGTGGTATCGCAGAGGAAGCGGAGCCTCGATGGAACGGACATGCAGATGGACTCAGAGTTGGAATGGAGATTGCGCGAGGAAAGAAAGCAGTGCGAAAATTTTCTTCTTTTTTGTTTGTCACTTTTTGTTTTTCTCCCTGCCATTCCCTCCCTTCACACATCTTCTTTTCTCATAGCTCAAGAGTGGGGGGCTCTGTAATGGGTCGTTTACCTATTTTAGTTACTCTTTAGCTACAAGTCATGTGCTCATCATTATGTAAGTATCATCATCTTTTATCCTTAACCATCTTACCTTCGGGTTTCTGTCCTCATTGAGCCTCTCCGAGTGCAGCTGTGATCATCCGTCGAGTCTCTCCGGATTCCAGCACCCTCCCGTTGAGTCTCTCCGGGAGTATACCTCACCCTCCGATCTTTCGGGTCGGTTCCAGCTTAAGTTGTACGTCGACTGAGTTAGGATATCTACTCGTTCAGGGAGAGAAAGTCTCGACCTCTGAGTAGGTATTCGCGGGGCAGACCGTTTTCCAAAGGGTCTCTACCACATATTTCGCCTAAGCTCGCCAGCACCAATACGTCGATATATCTCCTACATTGTGAGGTCGAAACAGGTCTCACACTGGGGTCATGAAGGTTTTGGAATTGATGCAGCTGTCCATTTCTGCCTTCGCCTACTCTCGCGAATCCTTGGCTGATGCACGCCGACGGGGTGTATCCCTCACAGACGAGATCAAGACCTGCAAGTGGCAAGTGGTGTGCACCGCAGTGTAAGGGCATCGTTTTCGGACTACAAATACGCCTTTCGAGGACGGGGCGGCCATGGACTCTGTGAGAGACATGGGCGGGGAGTCGGACAGAATACTTTTCATGGATTTTCCTGATATTGAAGTTCACAAGTAATTCAGGCCATGTTATGACATGAACACCGTCTTTGTGACTGTTCGTGTGGGCGACGGGACGACCTCCTTTGACTGAATCACCAGAATCCTCACGAGTGGAGCGGTCAACTTGCTTGCATGCCTCCGTAGCGACAAGCCTCGTTGGCCATGTCGACATGAATGGACGAGCATGGTGGATTTTGTCCACAGGACCAACGGTAGAAAACATGTTTTTCTACTCGGCAACATTGACAGAGGTCAAGTGAGGATAGCTGGCTTTGTGGTGGTAGATTAAGGGAAGAATATCAGACATCTTTGTGTTGGTACGACCACGAAGGAATTGAGCTACGACACGCTGATGAGTCATGCCACGAGGATCGGGAACACCACGAGGGCGATTGTAGAAAATCACGAAGAGCATATCTCCGAGGGAATCAAAGGGAGAATTCTTCAGCATCTGCTCCATTGCCGCAAATTTATTCAAAGACTTTTTCCGCCGTGGTTTGTTGTGGGGTGAGAAGGCGTGTCTGGGTGTGCCAGAATTCAGACTGGGTGGAGGGGTTCTCAATAATGGTGGGAATGGGGAGCGGTTCATGGATGCGGTACGCGTCAGCATCAGGTGGGTGGGTGGGATGACTGGATTTGGATCAGGTAGGGTCAATTTACAGAACTTATGGTCGCTAGATTGGTCCCACATGGCATCCGGTGAGGCTATGGCGCATAACGCGGAAAACCGAAGGGGATTTGCTTGCATAGAGAACGAGAAAACACGTCAAGTATGGCGAGCGAAAAGAAGCGGGACAGCTGCACATGCTACGGCAAGCTCTGAATTAGATAATAAGCTCGCGCCCCGATCAGACCCCCGTGGCAAACAATAGACTAATTTCGGGGCACCAGCTCATCTGCTGCACTTAAGGCCACAATATACCTTAAGAATCCCATACATCCACAATACTAAATACCAAATGCTTCATAAAATGAGATGCCAAACATTCAATTCGAAGATGAAATAAAGGATACTGTACTATTTCATTCAATTTGTATGTCACGCATCACAGGCCCCAAAATTTACGAAAATTTTCGTACATGTCACGGGTCACCGAAGGCATCTTCGAATATGCCAAACGAGTCATAAAACTGCCGGAAAGTCAGCAAAAAAGCCAAATTTTCACTGGCGGCAAGTTTTGATCCAATTTACAGCAACAGCTTCTTTTTAAAACTTTACTTGACTTCCGCCACCCTCATCTGAGGCTCTTCTTGGGCTCTTCAGCATTGTTGAGTGCTCCTTGATCAGTGTTCGCCCTTAAGGCCTTAAATCAGGTTTGGCCAGCCTTTAAGGCCTTATAAAGGTTAAGGGCTTAAATTAAGGGCCCATTTAAGGCCTTTGAATATTTTTTCCCACAGGTGGTACCTTCAGCCAGAGCAGTAAGTTTAACACCATATATTTGTTTTATTGCAGACGTTGAGCATTTGCGAGTATTCTACTGCTTCTCAGTGTAAATACCTAAAATCTTTTGGATATCAACATGGCTTGAAAGTTGAAATTCTCAGTTGATTACCATGTTGAGATTCACATACCAAGTCTGACTGCCAGGCTCCAGAATACGCGCGCAAAAAGAAAGGAAACCAATTCGCTGGGCAACCACATGATGATTCACGTGTGGATTTAAGGCCTTAAAAAGGTCTCGAAGTTCTGCCGAAATTTTATAAGGCCTTAATTAAGCCCTTAGTGAAGGCCTTAACATTTAAGGCCTTTGCTCTTTGGGCGAACACTGTCCTTGATTATCGGAGGGGTCTGTTTCCACCCCACTACGATAAGCTATTGCCTTCCACTGTTCAAGTGTATTGTGCAGCACTAAATCAGCCTATTAACCACACTTGAGAATTGCGTTGATGTTTCCGTGAATTTATGAAAAATTTTAGGTGTCACGCTTGCCCCAGAGCATTTACGAACTTCAAAGTTCGAATTTTCGTGTCACAGGTCACAGTGCTGGAGAATTGAACAAAATAGTACAGTATATTTTGTAGCACACCGCACTGCTCTCATCTGCGCGCCCGTCTGCCCAGTAATCCAAGCTGCCCCCGCCCGCAGTGGGCACCGACGGTACGGTCCGTGCACCCAAGACCAGACTTTCTGAGGCTTGCTGGTAGTTTGGCGACGCGACATTGATGAATCAGTTGCAGAAAGAAGCTTGACTCTTGTGCGACTGCTGGCTGCTTGGGGCATGAAATAGGAGATCTTGCCGTTTGAGAGATTTGAAGTCTTGAAGGGACCAGGACAACAGGAAAGGCACCAAGCACGTGGTCGAGTTTGAGGGCTTGAAGGGCCGGAAACAATCACGAAGAGGCTTCCCAGGTGCTCGCATCCTTGACTGACTTGGTGAAGTGTGCGGTGTTAAAGCAAAGGGTCCGCCGGATGCTTTCCAGACCAAGAAAACCAAGGTAAGTGTTTGATGTCCTCTTGTAAGTACTCTCTGAGGCGATAAATGACAGTTATCTTGCTTGTTTGGTATCTCAGGAGCATCCAGCGATCCCTTGGCTTTAACACGCGGGAGGGCATAGTGGAGGGGTGAAAGAGAGAAGTGTTCATATCAAATAGTTCGTTGTCAACCAACGTGATATGGCGTGATGCGCACGGACCTTCTGTCGTATGTGGTCCTTGATCTTGTTACGCCACTCGGTCACCCAGTTGTGGTACTCCCTACTCGTTTGTCCGGATTTTTGCAGACTGCCGTCGCAATAGTATGGAAGGGAACCAAAAAAGGAAATTTCACCCCAAAATCAATGCACTACTTATCTTTGTTACACTCGAGGACAACTTCGGTATTTCTGGATGTGCGGTGTAGACAATGTTCCCGTATTGATGTACAATTTGGTTCAATTCGGCGGTCACGCGTCACACCCATTTTTTTTTATTGCGGCAATAATTTTTTCTCAATTTATCGGAATTCTTTTGGATTTTAATTGTGCTAAAATTCCGGGATTGGTGCCGAATTGGTCAAAATTGTACAGGATAATGGAATTGTGCTTGAGCACTCGACCTTCCCCCATGAGCATATTATCGTGACTGGCTACAACGATATTTCCTACTGACACAAAAACTACCATCTCCACTGAATCATGGCTCAAAAAACATCCCAGCAGCATCCGCCGCACGTTCTTCAGGTACATCAGCAGGTGACTTCCGGGCTGTCATTGGCGGTACTTTGTCGAGTAATGTTGCCTTGATCTCGATTACTAGTGTTATTAGGTTGGCATGGTAAGGGCAGAAGCGGCATTGACCTGCATCGGTCACGCCACTCTCGCGCCCCAAGTGGTGTACGAGTCTACCAAGGACTTCATTTCGCTTGGCCATCCCACGCTGGAATCTGGCAAGCTGGAGTAGAACCTCCTCATGACTCCGTTCGAGAGTCCGTACACTTGAAACGATGTCTTGTTGCGCAGCGCTGAGAGATGTGAGCCGTGCATTGAGGGAATCGATCCTGAGATTCTGGCGTTCAAACTCGGGGGAGCCACTGAGGAGGAAGCGTGAGATTGTGGATGCTGGACTTACTACGACGACGGACGTAGATCTTGGACCAGTCTTCCGCTTAATGTTCTGCAGCGCGTTCCGACACCCCGCACGGAAATGTGCGTGCTTAAATTCCCACTTCTGCGCACGATGTAAGCGGCGGTCAGGGCGATGATAAAGCCATAACGCTCGCCGGTTCAGCCCAGGAGTTGTCATCTACATGCTTGATTTTGTGAAAGTCGTACTTGTTCAGTTGGCGCACGAAACTAGCGAAATTGGAATGCTTGAAGATGTGAGGTAGTATGGAGACAGTGAATTGGTTTACGTCCTGAAGCGATTGTCAGTTCAGCTACGCTATACCTAAACTGACGTCCCATACGCGCCTTGACCACGAACGAGTTGCCTTGCGCTCCCCAAGAGATCACGTCTTGGAGAGTATTGTCTTCCAGCATCCTGTTTAAGGTCAGATAAATCATATAAAAAGCAGGTGCCGCCGCACTTATACAGCTTCTTCACAAAATCTTGAGTCTGAGACTCAGAGGAGTCGCGGTCCTTCCTGCTAGGTTTCGACGCCAGTTTCTGGAAAGAGGATTAGTTCGGTACAAATCGAATCGCGTTGCAACCTCGAGTAACATGGCACACCACAGGATGAATTCAAATCAACTCACGCTTGAGACGGCGAAGTTCTCTAGCTCAGATTGAGTGCGGACATCGGACAGCAAAGGCTGCTTTTCGCATAATGTTTGGTCCATTATTGGAGGAGCTTCGAGTCTTCGCGGCTTTGGGTGTGAAGTATGTGGCGCCGCCTTTTAATTTCGCTCTGACCTTGTGAGAAGTGAAAACAGAGCCTCGAACGATTAGCCTCGACCATTCGAACTTTTAAGGTTTGTTCCGAGGATAGAAATCAGGTCAAGTTATGGGGCAGTGCGCGAACCCACGCAGCGTTCTGAAAATAAGAACTCCAGACATTGTTCATGTTTGAGCAAACCATTGGAGCCTGGAAATTCTGGGCCATCCATGGATCCGGGCGAGACCAGCCGCACCATATATGCCACTCCTTTAAAATGAAAGCCGAAAGACGCCTCAGATTTGTTCGAGGCTCGATGCCTCAATGCCTGCACTATTCATCATTGCAAACAAGACCGGAAATTCAGCATGTGATACGCACACAGACACAAGAGTACTAGCAGAGAAGAAGACCGCTGACATATTCTAAGCAGGCACTATCAAGGGGGAACCGAGATTCGGAAAACGGATATCAATAAATTATTTTCGACCTTCAGCGGACCCCCCACCCCCTCTCCTTCCATATAGGGAAGGAGCTTCCCACACCTAGCGCCGGGCCGTCTGCTCCGACTTGAGCCGTCGGTCCCTATGTCGGTTTATTGACGCCCCCAGCACTTTGTCTGTGAGACGATCAAAAGCGGCAGCTCGGCACACCCACATGACCGGCAATGAAGAGCGCACCCTCTCAAAAAGGAAATCCAAATCCCGAATGCTCTTATAAAGGGGTTGAAAGTATGTTCTCATGGACTCATTAATAGTGTTGGTTACTGAGATATCTTTATGAAGTCTTAGACCTTAGATTTCCTATCCTCTGAATTCCCCACCCAACCTCTTGCACTCGAGCTCGAGGAGCCATTGTCGGGTTGGGAGGCAGTCCAGGGGGAGAACAGGTTCCTGGAAACAAATGTCAGTCTCTTTTGACCTGGTGCATTCTATATAGCCTGGATTGCAGTTTGAGCTCCTGGATGACTTGGCCTAGATTTTTTTTTCAGCTGACCTCGGGACCCCCTCCCATCCCATGTGTATGAAATTTTAATGCCGGTAGTGAATCTCAGGGCCCGGCCTGGCCTGGAGGCCCCGGCCTGGGCTTGAGATTCTTCAGGCCCAAGCCCAAGCTTGCGAGCAGGGCCTCAAGCTACGAAGCCCAGGGCCTCGCGGGCCTAGGGCTTGAGGCCGGGCCCTGAGATTCACTATATGCCGGTTCCCCCTTGGGCACTGTGAATCAGACGATCCTGATGCTGGGCAGTATGATGTTCACTTTGCACTTTTATTATTTCAGCACACTTATTGGGTGCGCGCAACACTTTTTGGCGCGCAGCACTTCTTCAGCGCTGGCCGAATTCGGTAGCCGGCGGCTACTGACGCCATCAGTTGAAATCGGCCAATGCCGGAAGGCTTGTATTCTCGTTTATAACACCTGTGGGCTCATTGTGTTGACACTCGGTAGAGCTTACAACTCATCAGGACGATATAGATCAGATTCCCGCTCATACGGCTACGTCTGCAATGTAGGGATTGAGGTACGCACCCCAACCCCTCTCCATCACTGCATTCCGGGGCTAAGTATATCGGCATAGGTCGGTTGAGCCTCTGTCAGCAGAGCCTGCCAACCTCCGTTGAGCTGGACAACCCAGCTGTTGAGACTGTTTTTGGCACTTCGAGCGGCCAGTAGGTGGTGAATTCCACGGTGAGAGCTCTTAGCAGTTGCCACGAGCCTCAGTTACGAGAAAGGTGACATTGCTGGTCTAGCACGTGGTAGCTTGACGGGCAGCTCGGGTGCAAATACTGGCTTTAAACATTCGCTAATCAATTAATTCACAGCATGTAATTTAAGATATACAGTCTGCAGACACTATCAGACACACAGAAGGAGGTTCAAGACAGGTTTATGAGATAGGACCAGCTTGGCAGGGGGGGAATCCACAGAGCTCTGCCAAGCTCGGTCGAGCACTCCTTACCGAGGCGGCTCAGAAGAGCTCGACAAACATCTGGTGGCAAGTATATAAGGAATTCCAACGTGCCTCTTCAAGCAGTTCGCTACCCACAGTTCACTCCAAACAGCCCAACAAATTCACAACATGTTCTGCACCAAAGCCCTTCTCAGCGCTGTTACGGCTGCGCTCTTCGTAGGCCCTGCGAACGCATTCACTGGTACAGGTAAAGTGACCCATTCTTAATGGCTCCCGGTCCTTGAACCTTTCGTCTCTTTGCAGCCGTTCTCGGATTTTTCGAGACCACCAACTGTGCCTACGGAAATGACAATGGTCCGTTTGCCATCGCGATCCCCAGTGCGCTCGTTGGCACCGAAGAGTGCTGCGACGTCCAAGTATAGCTCTCTTCTAAGAATGCTCTATTCCATCGATCCCGAATATTTTTAAACATTCCCTTAGTCGAAGGCGAGACCACTACTGCGGTCTTCAGTGGCACCTACGATGCAGGTGGGTCAGACGATATCGCTCTCAGTCCTGCGGCGTTCGCTGCGTTGGCCGGCAGTCCATTCGAAACCTCGCTTCACGGAGTTACTTGGGCCTTCATTTAATTATCAGGCCTAACTGCACGTCAAGCATGTATCGCATCAGAGATTTCAATAGTGTCCCACAGAAACAAATTTATTCGATTTGTCCTAAAATGTGGACCGAAGGGTTCATTTATTTTGTGACGCCCAGGAAGCCAACCATCAGTGCAAGATGGTCGGATCCGGCAGACCGTAGGTACTCAAGAGTTCGGACTCGCCATTTCGTAGGATCGGATAGACTACAAAATGCCCAAAGTCCCATATACTACTAGTCTCTCAGACAAAGTCATGATACTAAATCGTACCTCGCTATATAAACTTCTATGGTCTAAGTAAAATGTTCGTGATTGAAAAATAACGACACCACGAAAGCCGTCAACATCGATTACTCGTCGACAAGGTCCTCCATGCTCGATAGTTTGATTGCTACATGATCTCCTGCGGCGGAAGGCTGTAGGAAAACCCCGGGGTGGACAAAGTTCAGCGTGAAGATTGCCAATGTGACCATACCACCGTCTAAACAAGCATGTCAGCGAATTAAGCGGACCAAAGCAGGGGCGGTGCTTTACATACCTAGAATGTCGAAGTAGATTTCGGTACGTATGACCTATGATGCTCGATATGAATGTTTTTTGTCTGGAAGTGCCGATGAAAGGAAATTACCACGCCATCCCACCCTCCCGATAGCTCAATGAGTCGATAAACGGAGCTAGGCAAAGGGTATTCAATATCGGAGTCGAGCGGAGGGACACGACAGTTAATACTTACCGCGCGGTAAGCACAACGGTGGAGAAGGCAAGCGCCACGAGCATGAGTTTCAAGCGGGGGGTAAGGATACCACGCGCGCACCCCTGGGGGCGAGGGCGGATGGGCTTGTTGAAAATGTAGCGTCGCGTGAAATCGCACGCTATGGTGGTAAAGACGATGATGACCACTGGGAACGTAGAGAATCAACAAACAATATTAGAGTTTGAATGCAAAAGAAATGTACGTACCGAATTGGAAGCCAATACCGCCGAGCATGACATTTGCACCCTACATACGAGGCAGAACATGAGCATGCGGGCGACAAAGCTAGCGATATGGACAACATACCACATTGGCTCCGGCCAGAGTGTTTGCGCTGGACGCTATCCCGCCACCGACACCTTGTACCACGAGTGCGATGATGTCCTGTAGATTGATAAGTTCTCTGTGATGCGGATAGCGCATACTTGTGCCACGTACGCAAGGTAAAAACAGAAATGTGTCTTCAGGCCAATTCATTAGCTTGAATTACAGAGCCGTGCAGGACGTACACCACTTGGGCGTTAGCCACGAGTATGAACTGCCGAGCCGGTCGACGATGCGTGACATGATCATGAAGCTTGCTGCAAGGAGCGGGGTAGGCGCTATAATGGTAGTGCAAGTTCTGATTCCTTGACACTCAGTCCAAGCACGGAAAAAAATGATGGAACCCACTGAATGATGAAAGGTGTGTCATTTTCAGGAGCCTGAGAGGACCACAGGCGGCCACTCCAGCCCACGAGTTCGCCGAGCCCACAACAGACCGCTGTGGGCAGCAGCCACCACGCGCGGTAATAAGCCGCCTGTCCAATGTGGAGGGCTGGAGTCGACGAATGATGTAAATGAGCATGGAGTCCAAAACAATTGGGCAAGACACGTACTGGTGCTGATACCGTAGAGCGCGACGAACAGGATGCATACGGCTACCTGGGGTGTATATCCATATTCTGCGTCGTTGGCAATGTCGGTTGGGTCGTCGCGGATCGAGAGCGATGCTACAGTTCGAAATATGTGAGTGACTGTTCGGCAACAAACGAAAAGAGCTGACTGACCTAGAGACATCATTCTATGGTAAAAGATTAAGTGTGGAGACGAAGGAGAAGAGGTAATGGATCGCCACACACCCGCTTCCAAAGTTTAAAAGTGAACCGTTCAGCCGCACTACCGAGGTGTGACACTTTACTTCTCACATCATCAGGGGCGGTGGTTAATTTGTTGACCTTGGATGTTGCCTCCGCAGTAGTGTTGCCGTGAAACGAGTCGAGCCGATCCAGTGTGACCAACTTGGCTCAACTCGATTGATCGAGTTGAAGCGAGTTGCAGGCAGCCTGCCCAGGGAGCGCATTCGTCGGGAATAGTGAGTGGTTCGTGCCCAATAGAAGAGTAGTATACCTCTATCCTTTGAGGAATTTTTCAAGAGACTTTATCAACGATGTTGCGGTTTTGTTTCCTATCCCCAACGTAATTAGACTCGGAACCAACCCGGCATCATTGCATTGACTTACACCGGTCCCAACTCGACTCGGATCGTTCATCAACTCGGTGGCCGACCCGGTGTGTAAACTAAGTTCAATTCGCACCGACGCTCAGACTCCGCAGCAAGGTGAGCGCCGAATGGGCAACAAGCACCGCAAATCGACTCACCGGTGTCAGGGACCTTTCCTATTGTTTCAACATTTATCCTACCTGCGTACGTCTATTGAGATTGAGAAATCCTTGACTCGTCTCGGTTTCCACTCCCAGTGTACATAACGGTTTGGCATTGTGAAATGAGAATTCTGTCCCGAGCAAGTATCATTTGCTGACGCGTTGGACCGCCAAATCCATCGATGCTGCGAGGCGACGAGAGGCGCATCTTTCCGAGTCGAATTCGAAGTAAGAAATACTCGCCATAGATACGAAGATAAGTAGTTCCCGGACCAGCCTCTCGCCGCCCGCCACCACCTTGAAACCTTTGGCGAGTTGCGGGTTCGGAATATGATGAGATAAGTATCATCTGTCATCTGTGTACTTCTTCGAAGTGGGGAAGGGATCCTAGGAGGCCGTGGCTTCGCCGTGACCGTAGCTTCGCCGTGCGGCTGACAGTGAGAGGATTGCGCGAAAAAGCAGTGCTTGATGAGATCAACTTAGTGCCGTACTGCCGCGATCAAATTGACTATGACGTCACCCGCGACCGAGTTTCTCCCGGCCCATGGCGCCCAGTCGTAAGTAGTTGGGACTTCCGACATGAGGAATTCCCGGCCTAGCACTCTCTATCACTATACTCCTCCGAGAATTTCCACGGCGCCCCTGTGCCTTCGCGCGCTTCCCCCTGCTTCATCCGCTTTAGATGCACTCCCAGTGAGATGTGGCTCCAAGTAAGAGTCTGCAACAAGTTTGAGATATCCCGCTAATCCAGGGAGCTGAGGCCTACAATCCAGCTCGCTATCAAAGCAGTTCCTCGAGGCTCGCCGGAAGCTCAGATAATGGGACGGCTCGTGACACCTCCACTGCGACGCCTTCTCGAGAACCACACCATTCCAGTCACGTCCATATTTCGCTGTGATCGCGCAAGGTTCCTTGTGCAGGCTCGTTATGGAGGCCCGGCGGTGCACGCTCAGTTTCTGGGCGGGAACGCAGGCATATCACCTTCTTCAAGGACTAAAATTCATACACGCGCATGGCATCGTTCACGGGGTCATACTCTACTTGTTCCGAATTCCCGAGTGATCCGTCCATCCCTCGGCAACATCAACTTCAGCCTGAGTAGACGTCGAACTAAGTAATCCCGATCCATGATCGCTTATGGTTTGCTCGTTCAGCGGCAATTCAACAGCATTACACATACAGCTGTCTGTGGTTCCAACACGCCCCAATCTTTGGATTTTTTCGCGCCCTGTGACAATGATTTAACCCACATCACTTGAAACCCGAGTCAGGGAGCGCGGTAAGTTGAAAATCCAGGTTCAATTTTATGGGCTTCCAAACAGTGGACGGCAGAGCCATTGTTCCTTTCCATTCGGAAACCAGTGCAAGATTTTTAAGTTTGAATCGTAGGGAATGTGCTGGGTTTCGGTAACTTTCCATCGTTCTTCGTTGCCGAGATGCCGCTTCACACAATAAAAACAACCATTTGCGACATGTTACGCACACGCTTCTTCGAGGTAAACGTTGAACTTGAAGGACATGATTTTATCAAGCGCAGAATACATAAGGGGCTTTCAAGTTCCTTGAATGCGGCGCGAGGGGCATCGAGCGATTCAGCTTCACGCAAGTTTCCATCGATATGTTTCTCGATCAATTGAATCCTACCCTTTGCAAAGGGTTTGGGCGCTGCCCAACTCCAGTGCTGGGGATGAAATAGCGCAGTTATACATGCATGTACAAAACATAAATAAAGTCACAAACGAATCGCTGGGTAACGGGGTACAAAGCGACAGCCTCTGGTCATCTCAAGAGCTTCGTGCGAAGTCATTCGAGAGAACCCGCCATGGGTCAGTCACTTTGAATCGAGCTCCATTCCCACCCCTGGCGCTGCCGCCGCAACGCCTCCGGGTCCAACCCCAACCCCAAACACCGGCCTTGTCTCGGCCATGCGCCTCAGCACCGCGTAGTACCCCTCCGGCTGCTGCATGAATCGGTCCATGTTCTTGAGCAGTTTGATGGTGAGGTCCCACGGCTGGTAGGGCGGAAGGAAGACAGAATGCGGTTCTGGAGCCTGAACGCGAGGGGCATGGCTATGAGGCGAAACCGGAACGTCCGGGGGAAGAGAGGGCTCCGGATGGGGACCAGACTCGAAATCGTCGATCTCCATGCTCGGATAGACGGCGGCGACTTCGGGCGATTGCGTGAGCAGCGAAATGTACAATGCTGACGGCACTAGGAGAGCGGGAGCTGGTGGTAGCGTAGATGGAGCGCATCTAGAAGCATATAGTGGCGTGGCGGATGGCGCAGACGAGTCTGAGGTTTGAATGGGAAATCGCCGCGATACGGCTGAACGAGGGTGATTCGGAGCTCCGAAGGAGTTGATCGAGGAGAGATGGGACCTCACAGGCTGATCACGGATGCGGATTAAAACCTGTGGCGCGCCGACGGTACCGCGCCGTGGAATGTCCGAGGCTCGGGCTCGAGCGGTGGACGACCTATATCTGTATGGCCTCAACGTCAGGTTTCTTGGGCTGACAGTGAAAAGATTCCGGGAACGGATGATGTGGAATGCAGGGATTTCGTCCGGAAGTGGCGTTCTGGTTAGCCGAACTGGAGGAGGTCTTCGACGTCTTGCGTGTGGCGTGATAAATGTCGAGGATTGTGCAGCTGAGGGCGGAGGGGACGGTTCACGACCGTCGCCAGGATCATTCCTGTATTGAAATGAGCCGTGCAGTCGCCCACTATCCCCCGATATATGGCTGAAGAATCCATCCAGCCACGCTGCTGCGAGTGCCACAATGCTGACAAGGCAATTGCAGAACTTGATATTCCGCACAGCGCAGACCCATTCACCACCGGTAGATGCTACGAGTGCTGTGAAGTGAATGGCGCTAAATGCGGTATTCTGCGGGTTTGCGATGAAGGTCATTGGGAATGAAGAAGAAACGAGGCGTTATGTCAGTGATGTCACAGACTCACAGTTTGTGGGCACTAACCACGTTTTACCGGCTACCTTTAGTAAAACAAACGTGAGAATACAAGGATGCTTGTTGTAAAAGGAGGAAATGGCATCCGAGGCAGAAGAGTCGATTTAGTACGCCGCCCGCGGCTCAACACAGACTGATCCTGGCGATCCGGTGGCGGGCCGTCTATGACCGGCTTGAAAGGCAGCGATCGCGGAATGCCGGCAGACGCACGGCATCAGGATCAAGAGCAACAAAACCCCACGTTTTTCGTCCAGAACCTTAGGCACCCAAACCTGATAGACTTCGCCAGTTCACATGTCTCCGAAGTCGCCCCTGCCAGCATCGCCAGATTTAAGTCGAATTCGAAATCTCAGAGACAGCGGTCTTGGAAGGAAGCATCGAGTACGCTTCCGAGGAATGGAAGCTGACCGACCGCCACTAATTGAGCCCTTGGGCCTTGGCAAAAATGGCTACAAGAGTTCTCTCATTCATTTTGGGCATGACTCGAATGCAGGGTCGTACTAATGGCTCAATTTCCGCGACCCTGATCACGCACTTGCGTTGCCCTAGCTAACACCTCCTCAGTCTCGTCCGGAATGTGCGCTTGCCATAGTTGCATTGGACTTCCGCCCACGTTCACAAATTACCCTCTCTGGTCTGAAAGGGCTTTGGTTGCCCCACCACACCTTTTGAGGGGCCGAGGACAGCAAGAACTTCAGCGATAAGCCGAGCGTGATCAGCTGCTCGCCGGATTGCAGAGGGATTCCGAGTCCACACCCACAAGTTGCAAGTGCCGATGAACTGTTCTGTTGCCTCAGCTGTAATACTTAAGGTGCATAATCCATGGCGCCGAAACGCCGTCGGTTTATCGGCCGAGTCTTGCTTCGTTTGCGATTGCGCAATAAAAGTTAGTTAATTCAGATAATCATACAGGAAGAGCAAGTATAATGAATCAGATTTCAAAGCTTAATGACCACCTTCCCAACATGCGTCTGAGACGACAGATGTGCGAACGCCGCCTTCGCGTCCTCGAACGAAAAAACGCGGTCAACGATGGGACGCGTTGTCTTTGGGTTCGCGGCGATAAGCTTGTTCATGTCGTGGAACCTGTGCAGAGTGCATTGAGCCAGACCTGAAGGATCCCAGACATCGCCCAAGGGAGGGAGGAGAAGAAGGACGCACTGGGGGACAGAGCCGACGTATAGACCCCGGATCTTGAGGCTGCGAAAGATAGTTGGGACGACGATGTCTACGGGGCCCGTGTCATTCTGTTAGATCGAAGGGAGGCATATGAGTGACGCGACACGCATGGGAATTTGAATCGGCAGCCGGGAAAGACACGCACCGGACCGCCAACCAGCCCAATAATATCGATGCTCCCACCGAGCTTCACGGCCGTGATCGAACGGCCAAGGGTGGCATTACCTGCAACCTGAAGTCAAGGAAATATATGAACATGAAAAATGGTAGAGTATTGGGTTAATAGGACATACCTCGATAACGCGATCAACTCCCACCCCACCGGTAATCTTCAACGCTTCTTGATCCCAGTCCGGTGTGGTGCGGTAATTAATGACATGGGCAGCCCCGAGGTCCTTGGCGATCTTGAGCTTTTCTTCCGAAGATGACGTCGCGATGACTGTAGCGCCGGACGCGACCGCGAACTGGAGGGCGAAACTGCCATCGTGGGCAGGATTTAATTCGGATACGACGTGTAGATGAGAGGCGACGCACATGGAAACCCCTCCCGTTCCTTGGATGAGGACCGTGTCGCCGGCCTTGAGAGGTGCATACCCGCAAAGGAGTGCGTTGTAGGCCGTCAATGCCGCGCATCTGAGCTCGGAAGATCCAGCAAAATTTCAATACGAAGCAGGAAGCAATACGCACGGAAGGGTCGACGCCTCCTCGTAAGTGAGATGGGGTGGAATGGCCACGAGCGACTAGAGAACAGCCGAAACGTTGGGTATCTGGTAAATAAGAATAGTCGAGGCCAAGCGTACGTGTGCAGGGAACGTTCTGTATTCTGTCAATACACCGTGGATAGCACCGCCAAGGGCACTGGCGTCCGTCTCCGGCGTCTGCACGTCATTGAGTTTGTCAAGGAAGAAGTTCGCGCAGACGCGATCGCCCGTTTTCCAATGCTTCACGTCTTCGCCAACCGCGATGATCTCCCCAGCCATATCGGAGCATGGAACGAGATTGGGGGGAACACTTCAAGAAGGCCGATCATTAATTATTATCGCGGAGGAGGGATAGACGCACGGGGCCGGATACTGCTTGTTCACGATGAGGAGATCGCGGAACTTTCGTTGAAATGGTTGTCAGAGTGCTATGTCAATAAATTGAGTGGTTTAAGCTACCTGCAGGGACACAGCGTGGGTCTTCACAAGCACCTCATTGGGCTTTGGCGGGTGGACTGCGACTTCCTCCAGCGCCAAGTTATCATACGAGCCGAGCTGCCAATTAAAGGTTAGAGGTGCCCAACAAGATCCCTGACGCCCCTCACCTCGGGCCAATAATATTGTCGTGTCTTGGTGGGGATCGTCATCGTAGTGTGGGTACTGGAGGCCTCAATTCCGCGGCATATACCTACTTATAACCAGAAAGCCAGATGACCAAGACGATAATCCGCTGACGAATTATTATTAATCAGGCCAATAGAGTGATGGCTCCCAGCAAGCGTCCAACCAGTGAAAACAGAGAGATTTATCATTTGCCAACGTGAGCGACAGCTGCAGGACCCAGGTGAGGGCTGACGCAGAATTGACGCACTGTCGGAAGCGAAAAGGTACGGCTGACTAGCTGGCTGACCGCGACAACAATGTTCCAGAGCAAGTCTGAGGAAGGAGACAAGCTTGTGATGTGTTTGTTGCGGCTCAGATTTACCGGGATGAAAGGTCGCCGGTATACCGGGCTTTGACAAAAGTCGCGTGGCAACGCGTTGTCACTCGTTGAAACGGAGTGGGTCAACGGATTGGATGGTTTGACGAGGTACTTGAGACTGAAAATACATCAATAACAAACCCGTGGCCACGCGTGAACTGACCGGCGATATTTCGAGGAAGGCCAAAGTTTTAACGCTCCACACCAAACCACGCAGCAACAAACAAATTGGCGATGCGTTGGCGCGCTTTAAACGCGTGAAAACGCGCCCAATCCGCGTTGAGTCGTAACGTCGTTGACACGCGTTCAAAACGGACTTTGTCTAATAGCCACCGTCATAGCCAGGGCCGCAACGCACATTTATGAAGAAAAGAGATGGGTACCCGAGGGCACACCGAAAATGGAAAAGTTTCATGATGGACAAGAACCGTAACAGAAACCTGGGGCAATTTTGCGATTGGTCCCAGCATTTTGTTTCTGTTAGTTTTTGTGTATCATGAAACTTTTCCGTTTTCGGTGTGTCTGAAGTGAGGTCGGTGGGAAAAGAGAAGAGCAATAAGTCTGCATAGCCACCACCACAGCCGCCACGTGATTCGATCCCTCTCTTCCTCTCCCCCATCGGTGACTGGAGGGATTCTTGCTTGTACATCGGAGAGGTCTCGGGTAATGTCTGGGATCTGTTACTTATGTACTTCCAAGCCTTTAACTCGCAGAACAATTGTGGATGACGCGTCCCCGAATTCGGCTCTTGACCTAGGACGCGTCGCTTCATGGCATTCATGGAATACGTCTCGGGCCAACTCGACATACGCATCTCAGTGCTCGACAGATCCTGCTTTCTGGTGAAGGACATGGGCGCCTAACAAATACGTAGTTTCTCGCGTTCCGTTCCGAGTCCCGGAATGCAATGGACGAAAGGCAAGCGGATCCACTCTCGATGATCTATTCATTCTGCCACGGTTCCGAATTTCTCACAAAGAATGCACGCTCCTTCGGTATTTTGCGGTTCAGCTGGGCCATCTGTTTACTTCTCTCTAGCTGCCCTAGCTGCCCACTCGTCTCCCACGGTAACCCCGCCCGAGTTTGACATCGCCGCTAGTCTTCAATTCTCATGTCATCTTCGCTGCTTTTTTTATCGTTTTTCTTCGGCACCTGACATCTTACGTCCACGCTCAATACAACGGTTGAGCTGGCTCGCCCCATGCATTTCCCCAAAGCCTCGCTTTCCCCCTTCCCGCCAATCGTCTAACATTCCCGTCCGTCCGACTTGTTTCCCCCGGATGATGAAGATTTCTTTCTCCGCTTGCCCTCCAACTCGGAGCCTCGGTCTAGTAGTTACAAGACGCAGTTTTTTCCTGTGTGATATACCTCGGCTCGCCCCGGACGTATTCTCGACCCGCTTTGCCTTTCTCCTCCCCGCCGGTCGTCTAACATTCCCACCATCTGGCGTATTTTCCCTAGATACAAGTTTTTTTTGCCGACTGCGCATACGCGGTGCAGTTCTTTCCTGCGCTATATACTTCGGCTCGCCCCGGGAGTATTCTCGGCCAGCTTCGCTTTTCCTTTCCCCTCTGGTCGTCCAACAGTCCCACCGTCTGCCGTCTTCCCATGGATCAAGATTTTTCTTCGCTGCCTTGAGGCCGCATGGCGACTGACTGATCTTCCGTACATCTACTCGAGTATCCATCGTGGTCGCTGCGGCCAAGACACCTCCGTCTACCATGTGCAATACATGTCGGCTTGGCGTTCACGGTTTTGTCGGCCTGCATATAGTCACGGCGTGAATCCTCAGATCTCACCTCTTCATCCAAATTCTTACTATGGTTTTTCTTCAGATGACTGTTTCCAAGTCAGGGACTCTCCTAGCCGGGTCCGAGTCCCTGCTATGTATCTTCCGCGTCCTGAGGAAAAGCGCGGTTCCACACCATACATCGGCTTGTCATTCACGTGTTCGTGTTCTCAACCAGCTTCGCTTCCACTTTCTCCTCAAGTTCGAAGCCCCCCCAAATTGCTAGTCCTTCGGGCGGCGTTCCCCGCCCGCCCGGGTCATTTTGCATTCTCTCAATCGGTCTTTTCCTTTTCCACTAACCGCTTGAAAATCCCGCCCTGATTTTGCCGTATTTCCCCTGGACGATCGACATTTTTTCTTCGCTTGCCCTGCCTCCGTTTAAGCATATGCACGTTGTCGGCCGCAGTCTCCCGCACATTACATTATTCGCGACAAGGTTGCTTCTCCTTTCGGGTTAGCTCAAATTCCTTCTCAGCCGGTGGCGTTCCGGCTTTCTGACTTCCAGCCGTCTCTGTGCGGTCTTTTTTCTCCAAGAGGGCTTTCAAGAACTTTTGTAAGGGCGTCAAGCAGCGCGCTGTGCCAGGGGCCCGGAATCCGAGGACAGCAACAGCGTGTATTGGCTTCTCAGAGAGACGGTTTCCATCGGTATGTACGCCATTCGGAGCCGGTTTCCCTTTTGGTTCTGCCTGTTCGGAAAACCCTCCCTTTTCGGGAGATCCGTTCTTGAACAAGGCGCTTATACTTACCAGCAGGTGCCCTCTAACAAATTTCAATCGTGCCTTGCTTCCCTTCCAGTGGCCTTTCTGGGCCGCTGGTGATGTCGAATCCGGAATCCTCTTTGTTCTTCCTTGTTTTTCCCGGGATGAATTTCCTCCCTTCTTTTCGGCACCCGCCTTGACTGACAAGACACTCCATACTTCTTTCTCATCTTCATCGATACTAAATTCTGATCCAATTTTGCTCCGATAATTCTCAGGAATTATTCTCCTCGCATTCACGGTTTCCCACTTGATGTCCGCGTCTCTAATGATTAAGGACATCTCATTCTACGACCATACTTGACTACCCCCCATCCATCTCTCCCGCTTCTTCTCCTCTCCGTTCTCGAACTCTCTTGGACCATTTTGTCCGATTTCTCAGGGTGATTTTCAAGAAGTCTGTCTGAGGCGCCCCTTTCAACTTCCAAGACATATCTTCTTCAAGCCATCTTTCCGCACTCCACAAGAAGCACATGCGTGCCTCTAACAAACATTGAACATGTGTACACTGTATATTACATCGACGCATCTAGGTTGTCCTCCTTTCTTGTAATATGTTTCGCAGATTTGACTACCTTTTCTCAGGATAATATTTCAGCAGATGGCCTCTCGTTTTTGGCATCTCGTTTCAAATATTTATCCTTGAAGTTGGCTGTTTGATTTCTCAGAACTTGACATTGTTTGTATACATCGACGCAGCGCGGTTCTTTTCCTCCTTTCTCATACCTAAAGGAAATATTTTCCTAGAAGCCAACATAGACTTCGGGGCATCTATTCTTGGGGTGATTTTCAAGAATTCTTCTCATCTTCCTATGACACGCACGTCGTCCACAGATAATCTTCATCGCATGTTTGTTGTGTGCCGACTTTTTTTTCCGATCAACGGACATGACAATTTCTGTCGAGCGGCTGCAGTACAGATTTTGCCCTCGTTACCAAAGTTGTAGGTCCTACTCTATACAAATTTGCACTAGCATTCATGGTCTCGTGCGCAGAACCCTAGTTTTCGATCGACGTTTTTTTCGCCGCAACTCTATACAAATTTGCATTAGCACTCATAGTCAGAACCCTAGTTTTCGATCGACGTTTTTTTCGCGGCGACTCGGAGCATCTCCTTGGGCCTTGACGTAACGCTAAGGTGCCCGGAAACACAGTTGAATGCCAATTTCAACGTCAACGTGATTCAGACGGGCGGCTAACACTTTCCCGATGTCCAGGTACGCGCTCAGCACCCTTCTCTGCCGGACCTAAAGCTTGGGACACGTCAAAGGCGCCTTCCGAAGCCTACTTTTCCTATATGTTGCTTTTGCGGATTTTAAACCTTCGTATTGAATGTCTCGCTTTCCCCAAGCAGCCATTATCTCAGACAGGAGCCGGCCTGAGCCGGCGGCGGAAGCAAAAAATGCGGAACTAGGCGACAACCCTGATTGATATGATGGGTGAGGTGAACACATGCCGAGAATCTGCTTCTCAATTTTCCTATTTACGTCGCTTCCTTCATTTCGTGCTTGGTGTATTTTACTTATTGGACCAATCTCTCGTTCTTCCACGTCCGCACGTTTTCTCGGTTTATAACCTCGACTCTGGTTTCGACGGACGCGGACACGGCCGCCCCGTTGGTCCTATTCGCTTGTCTTGACGCTTAGGAGTCGGTCCCCACTTAAACGACGTTGCCATCCTCGCTCGCTTCTTTCTCGTTTCCCACCTCTCAGCCATGGTCGCCCGCACGCACAAGACCCAGCTCTCGGACCCCATTGCCCTCGTCTTACAGCCGCCTCCGAATGAAACGCCAGCAGAGCGGCAGAAACGTGTCGAGCTTGAGCAAGAGCAGAAACGTGTCAACGATCTGATCGATGACGACCTGCGCAAAGACCGCGCGGACAGGAAGAAGAGGGCGCGACGGGAGGTCAAGGTGCTGCTCCTCGGCCAGAGCGAGAGCGGAAAGAGCACGGTCTTGAAAAGTGCGTGGCCTTGACGCGCGACACCCCGCTTTTTTGCTGATAGCTCGCAGACTTTCGGCTTAAATACGCGCCCACGCAATGGAAGGCTGAACTGCGCTCCTGGCGCGCGGTCATCCAGCTCAATCTGATCCAAAATGTGCTCACCATCCTCGATCTCATGCACGACCGCCTCAAGCTTCTCGACTCGCCGACAAGCGGCGTCAGCCCTGGTGCTGCGAGCGCATTCACGCCGTCCCCATGGGGCCGCACCTCCGAGGACTCGACCCTCTCGGAGATGACTGTTGCGACCTCGGCGCCCGCCCCTGTAAATATCATCCTGACTCAGAAACACCGGGTCCTCAATTTACGCCTATCTCCGCTGCGTGAGGTGTGCGACGACCTCCGGCGCCGCCTCGGTGCCTCTGACCCCGAGTTCACATTCGCAAACGGCAGCGATGGTGTGACGAACGGCGCGCTGAACGGCGTACTCGACGACTCCCCGCGCAAGTCCCCCCCGCGCGAATTCGGCGTGCGAGGCTGGATCGGTGCTCTGGGTCTGCCGTCAAGCGGTGCGAAGAAGTCGGACGAGCCGATGGCTGTCGATGAGGCGACGGAGATACTCGCAACACTCCGAGACGACATTATCTCCTTGTGGCAGGACCCTGACGTACAAGAATTGCTCAAGGTCGAGCGCGTCCGCATCGAAGACAAGCCTGGGTTGTGCGTATACGCGTCTCCCGTGTGGTCTGCGTCCGCCTTACGTCGCGCAGCTTCCTATCCGACACGGCCCGCATCACGAACAGAACGTACATCCCGTCTGACAACGACGTCGTTCGCGCGCGTCTGCGTACACTCGGGGTTCAGGAATGGCGCATAGTGCTGGAACAAAGTGCGTCTATCCTTCGTCTCGCCCCTCTATCGCACGTGATCCGCGGTGGATCTTCGAGAAGCGCGCGACTACTCAATTGCGACGCCATAACGTCCTGATGCTGAATCCGTCTTCTCAATAGATGCCGAGACTTACGTAGTCGGGAGCGATTCATTTGGGTCTGAGTGGGTCATCTACGATGTCGGGGGATCGCGCAGCATGGTATGTGTGCATTCAGTCGTTCACTTTTGCAAAGCACATTGCTAATCATGAATGGATGAATGGATGAACACAGCGGCACGCATGGTTACCATATTTCGATGCGGTCAACGCGATTATATTCCGTGCGTCTTCTCTTCCTCCGTGATGGTCACGGACGCTGACTTCCTACGTCCTCCTTCATCATTCAATCCATCCATTCAATTCATCCATTCAATCCACTCTTCTTTAGTCGCGCGTGAGTCCCCGCAACGCCCTCCCTCTGGTTTTCTCCCGCTGAGTGATCGTGTCAAGCCATCTCGTGTTTCGACGAGCGGCTCGCGGAGGACCCGTCGGTCAATCGGCTCGAAGATACCCTCCTGCTGTGGCGTGCGGTCGTGTCGTCCCCACTGCTCAAGAAGACGACGATGATTGTATTTTTGAATAAATGCGATTTGCTAAAACGGTGCGTCTTGGCGACGTTGTATTGCTTCCCTTGCGTTCCCGTGTTTTGCCACATTCATCTTCTCTTCCTTCCCTCCTTGCTTTTCAAGCAAACGCAGCATTATTCCGTTATTTTTGAATTCGCTTTCTTTTCTGTTATCATCGTTCATGTCCTAACCCCGACGACGACAGAAAACTACAGAGCGGGATCCAAGTGAACAAGTTCTTGATCAGCTTCGGCACGCGGGAGAACGAGGTCGGCGTCGTCGTGAAATGTGCGTCTCTTCCTTCCTTCCTTCCTGTTTTTCGGCGGTCTTCCACTTGAATGGATCGCATTCTCCGTCCGCGATCGGGGCGTTGACATTGACGATGACCAACTGATTTCGTGGTACATAGATCTGAAAGACAAGTTCAAGGACATCCTCCGTGCCGAGATGACCGAGAAGCGCACGACTTACCTTTACGCCACGTCCGCTACAGACACAAAAGCAACAGCGACGACACTCAACATCGGTGCGTGTGCCTTGACTCTTCCGTCCTGTTTCGATTTTGTTCATTCCTTGCGACTGACTTTCTGTCTAACTTTTTCGTATTTATCCAGTCCGCGACGGCATCATCCGCGAGCACCTCAAATACGCTGAGTTCGTATGATGTACGAACTTCCACGAACTTCCACGCGCGTCGAGTTCGATTCGTATGGCTCGGAACTTGACTCGGTTACTCGCGCCTTCCCTCGCACCCCGCCCCACCTACATCTCCGCCGCCACACTGTGTTGCCCCGCGGTTGGGCCCTACATAATTCGCCGGCGTGCATTGACGTCATCCTGCCCTCTCCTCCAACCGTCTTTCTCCTCCTCTCCGCCGTCCGCCTACGCATGCCAAAAGTAATCCAGTTGTATTCGTTCATCCTCATCTCCACTGTGCATCATCTCATCCATCTCCTCCATCCGCACCTTACCTCATCTCATCCCCTCTCGTCTGCATCCATCTCCATCTCCTCTCCTCCCTTGCTGTCGCTCAATTATTGCTGTATCTTTATATACGTCCGTCAGAGGGGGTTCTTTCGCGGCGTTTTCTTGGTTGCGTGTATGTATATATGGGTGCATGGGTGGAATGAAGACGATACTGTACATACTTAGAGAGAGCCCGTTGTTTTGATTTGGATGGAATGAATGGAGTGGGTGGTGGTTCAGGTTGAGGTGAAATTCATTCGCATACTCGACCTCGACGCTGTGGGGGTGGGACTTTAAAATGTTGAGGGTAAGTTAGCGTTGGCCTGGGGATGAGCCCACTCATGGTCGCGCCGCATGGCGCAGTTGACGTTTGATTTGCTTGAAATTTCAAAAGGATTGCACGCGAACCGAGGCTCTAAAGACGTGGATGAAAGATCAAGATGCAGGACGCAGGCGTCAGCGGGCAGGGACAGGGCGGAAGAAGAAGCAGACCTATGATGGGCTTCAAGCCACGTAGTCCTCTAGCCGTGTACGGCTTAGTACTCGAATTAGCTAGTGGATCTGAGGTGCGACAAACTCGAAGCCGAACAAAGCTGCTAGTGCTTGCTTTTTTGTGTATAGGATGGTGGCTCGACAGCCTAGCCTTGCAGGAATTTTTTTCGAAAATTCATGCAGTATTTTGGCATCAATTTCCTGGCCGTGTGCCTGGCTTGGCTTGTGGTCGGCCAGAACCGGTACCTGACATATTAGAGACTACATCTTCACCTCGTCAAGACATCGCTAGCCAAGATTAGAACAGCTCAGAAAATCACCCCACATTACAAGATGCGACCACGAAATATGGCCCTGGAACCAAACTCAAAGCTCGGAAATCAGAAATCATCTCGAACTTTCGGGATGTACTCGATCTGCGCTCCGTAATATACCTAGGGCGGAACCAGGAAGGATCAGCCTCTGCTGGCAACTAATTAATGATGACGTGTTTGGTTCGATCTTCAGGCATTCTTCAAGGAAATCGACCAAAGGCGGGATGAATTTTGTTCCCAGTGGCTTTACTACCTCGCCATTTCAGAGAGAAAATGATTGTTTAACAGGGAGACTCTAAGTCGAATCTATTCTGAACGAACGCTTTGATTTGACGAGACGACGTGAATTCCGCGTGCAGAGTTCACGACAGAGGTCGCTACGAATCGATCATTTCTAGCCAAATCCCTTGATGAACCATGAAAACCAACTCAACGCCAAGATCCCAAAAGGAAAATTTTGTTGCGCCGCAAGGGGGTAATATATGGCTTGGTATTTTGATTGGGAGGTGAAATGGAGGTCAATCCCACCTGCGGTATTAAGTCATATGTTTTGGTTGAGTATAGACAGTGAGGTATTGCAAACTAGACCAAGTACAGAGTCAGAACGTGAGGGCGATAAAGGCGAAGCACATTCTTAGTATGGGTTCATGATGTACCCTCCTTATCCAAATCTGCCTCGCATCAACACGCTCGGCTTGAACCCGCCCCGCTCTACGTCAAGTCCTAGCATCAACTGTATCCGGGCCCGTAATCACCGCACCATTTGCCCTTGACAACAACAGAGTACCGCCATACAGCGCCGGCGCATGAAAAGCAGAGGGGATTCCCATCCACTCTCGACTTTGACACTTGCGTTATTTTTAGGCGATCGTCCAACGCTTTTCCAACTCAAATATGGTAAGAGAGTCGAGCTGGGCTATAGTACTTGTATGTATCTACCATCCGCTAGCGGTAACATTATGGATGCACAGACTTTAGTGAACCTCCCGTGGGCGCACCAATCAGTTTCAGTTTATCTGAGATTTCAATCGCTCGAGATCCTTTCGCGTTCGCGGTGACGTGAACTGTAATCATGGGAGAATGATAACAGCATAATCTGTCACAGGGGAATTAATGTTTCAATTGAGTTGCGAGATATTGATCGTCACATGTTTGGTTCGATTTCTCCAGGGAAAGACGCGGCGTAGTCTTTTTCACTCTCAGCGACTTTGACTGATCGCTCGAGAAAATGATGAAAAAAGAGGCGTTTCAAATCGAATCCACTCCGAATGAACGGTATCGTGCAAAGACAGTCGACATCGAGTGACTTGTATCCAAGTTTATGCCGAGTGCTATCACAACCCGCAACGGACGAAAATTGAGCAAAAGGCCATACATCGGTTTACATGGAGTAGACCAAACCAGACTAACTAAATCACATTTTCCCCCCACATCACATCAAAGATCTTGAAGTGGATACAAGTTTCGCAGCAGTCTCTGGAATTTCTTCTTCCTGTTCTTCTTCTTTTTCATCTCCGGAAATAATCCTAATACGTACTCGTACAACGAGCCTGATATGCAAGCCTCATGGAGCTGTAGCGGATTGGCGTGCGGTCGTTCGAAGATGTTCTTGTAGAGGTCCTTCAAGTCCTGATACTCGCTGTCCGAGGTGCAGTTCATAAATCCATAGTCCACTTGCACGGATGGCGTGATGTCAGATTGCACCTTCCCGGGGAGCTGTACATACTGTTTCAAAGGCCAAGCCGATTTGAATACGGTCGGGGACCCCGAAAGAACATCTTCGAGGTACGGATGCGTTAGGCGGCGTCCCCGAAGTCCTTTATCATCGATGAGCTGAATGAGCGTCGAGTTACAATATGCCGTGGAGAACTCGTTGTATGAGCAACGTCCCGCAAGAATTTGGTACGTGAGGGCGAGGAAACTCTCTTCGGCTTCGTCGTGGCAGGCACTGAAGCCAAAGTTCACCCAGAAATGGAGGTCGGGCCCCGGGTGGTATATGCCCAACATCGAGCGAAAGAGGAAGAATGTGGCTCTGTCGTCCGACCATTCGTTATTGATGGTTGAGCGGATCTCCTCCCAGTTTTGGGAAGGAAAATCACCGACTTTGTTCCATAACTCCACTTGTGCCTCCATTATCCTCCCAATTTGGTCGTCAGATTCTGTGCCAGGCCTATCAACTGCGGCGTCCTGATCGAAGGCGTAACGATGCTCTTCGAACCAAGGCAATACAGGATACGTCTTCCAGTTTTCAAGACGTCGGAGCACCTTCTCGACTTCCTGGAGAAGATGCCCCGATGTTTTCCACTGGTGAATATCACGCGAGCGGACTCCGTCCTCGAAAATGATCTGGTAGACATTAAGCAGGATCTTCCCGCCCACCTCATTCACGCGCGTGAACCCGTAATCGGATAAAATGTCTAGGTCCTCCGGGAGTTTTCGACGATGGACTGCGGCACGCAAGTGATCTGCGGACGTAATGGGCCGTCCCGGATTGCAATCGACGAGATGACTGCCCCAGTGGTCCTCCTGACACTTCTTCCTGCAATACCATACTTTTTTGCACCCCGAACATCGCACGGTGGCGGATACCCCGCAAGATGCACAGATGTGACGCGGCGACAGAGCAACGAGAGCATTGGGCGCCGATGGCTCGAATATATCGAGATGTTTGAGGAACCAGGGATAATATCCACCCCTATTGGCGACCGGTAAGGGCTGTGATAACCGTCAGTACCTGCACAGTTGCTCTATGGCCAATTTCACCTCGTACAGCGCCTTGATGTTTTCGACCATGGTTCCAGTTAATCGCCATGCGTGCAATGTACTTGGCTTGACCTCATGAAACTTCAGGATACCGATATAGAGGCCTAGAAGCTTCGTTCTGTCTTGGGGATTTTGAGTCCGGGTAAAAAAATAGTCCTCATTCGTTTGGAGGTCGTCCGGAAACATGTCATCAAACGCCGCCGTCACCATATTATCGGCCGTCGTAAGAGGACGGAGCGGGTTCGCGCAGTAACGAACGTGGTGGTCGGCTGATTTCTCGAGACAACTTTGGCCACAATACAAGGCGGTACATCCCGGGCACTTGACAGCAGATTCCCGAGGGACATCAAAACCGCACCTGTCACATTCCAAGATGTCGGTCGAGTTCTGGACCTCCTGGGGCTCCTCCGCGAAAGTTTGGGGCTCCTCCGTCAAGGCCACGGGGACATCCGGGTTCTCCGTAAGCGGATTCGCCGACAATCCGCCATCTGTCATTATTGAGCGCACAGAATGGGATTAAGCTCGAAACTGAGACTCGCCGTTTGAGAGGGGGCTCGGAGGAGGAACGTTTTCGTCGCGATATAACCACTGGGCAGAAAATGCCACGGCGAGCGCGGTGACCGGCGCCCAGAAGTCGAGTCCTCGAGGCATAGTGAGCACACGCGAGTCCCTTGTGTGCTCGTCGAGGTTCTGTCTGAGAAGTAATTAGGCGCCGCCTTGCGGTGCCCACGTCACAGGCCTGCGAAGAGTGGGCAAAAATAGACTGAAATAAACTAAGATAAACGCCGGGGCGTTGAGTAAAAAGCAACGTCTAGGCTTTGTTATTTTACTGCACATCTGGTTGCAAGTTTTGGAAACCAAAACACAGCCGAAGTACAGATCAGAAATTCGAGAGATGCGTGCGGATTCAATCGTTAAGGCGGGTGTTTTGGATTCAGAATTGATTACCTGTGAAATATCCCATTAATCCTGATAATCTTCATCGACTACCCAGCCGGTGCTTGTGTGTTCCCACAGGTACCCATCTGCGAATTTGCTTCAAATGACATGAACCTCAGGAGACACTGTCAACTCACGTAACCATATCGAGACGAGAGAGGGGCAGGCCGCACTCCACTGCCGAACGAAGATTGAATCCGTCGAAAGGGTATTTTCGGTGGAACATTGAGTGTCGTCCCAGATATCGAATTCTAACACACGGAGGTGTTTCAAGCTTCTCAGCTCTGTCTCAATTTCATCGGCATCCATCTGCAAATAAGGTTCCGAAAAGAAATGAGCCACGTGAGAGGGAAACAAAAAAAACAGGAAATTGGGCTAACATAATCAAAACGACCTGCGCTCCAGAATGTCATACGTTGGATGATGAGCGAGGTGATCTGTGGTATTTGTGCGGCCACACATTTAAGGAAAGCAGGGGTCTTAATCCTGTCGGCCATTATATCCAGTTCGAATTCTTCCGTGGAAGCCATCAGTCCGAGTCGCTCCAAAACAGGTACGAAATCTCGATCGAGGTAGTAGATACAGACGAGCCGAAGAGTTTTGTCGCAGACTAGCGATGGAATGAATAATGTCTCCCCGGAAAACGTCGTGAGATGCCGGAGTTGAATGGGAGCCAGGCTGAAATTCCCCTCGCCTCCGCAGACGACATCCAATTCGGTAATGGTCTGATGCCGATTAATAAATGCGGGTAGTGCCGTGGAGACATCGGGCGCTGCCGCGTATCGGAAGGTGCGGAGGTTTGAAAAATGTGAATCCCTCAGCATGGCGCCCAAGTGTGTCTTGGACATGAGCAATTGGAGGGTGCGGAGATTAGGACAATTTGAGATTGCGGCGGTAATCCGGTTAGCAAGGTCTGGGTACATGGGTCTGGAAATTTTGATTTTAGACGTTATACACACGGTATAAGCAGTTGGAGGGAGAGAACGCACGAATCATCGATCATCACCACAGAAAATTCCTGTACATGCTGCGATCGTGATACTGGAGAATCCCTGTACTTTTCCAGAACGGAGACGAGCTTCTCGATGGCGGTTAATTCTCCCACATTGATTGAGCGGTAAAGTAGGGGTGTAGCAAGACCATGGACCAGGCGAGAAATCCTGGAAAGCAATATCAAGTCGTCTGCCGACAAGTATTCCAAGATTTCCGTAAGGACTTCGTTGGGCAGCCATCTGACGATAGATTTGTAGGCCCTACGAGTCAGCACCATGATGAGGAGATTCACGGAAACCGGGCGCCTGGTGGAGAGCGTTACGTCCTCTGATTGGCACCAGCCTGAGTGACCAACACGTTCGGCCCGCTGGACTAACCGACACACGCCGAAAGGGGAAATTTTCACCCACGGTGATTTGTAAAGGAATCAGGCCGAGAATGAAAGCTAGAGACGAGATAAAGCAAAGCAAGTGTGATCCTAGGACTGGCCATGAGTATGTGGGATCTTCTCGACGCTCGTCCACGTCATCCTTCATTACCGCGGTTCAGTATTGGCCCCAACTAGAGCTCGGCGACTACTTGAACGCATGCTTTCAGGTCTTTGAGGTTTCGCTTGACCGAGAAACTAATGCGTTGATTTTGTTACTGGATCTTGCATAAGAGGAATGAGAATAGGGCGGGGCGCGGCCGTGGGGGGTGGGGGTTATATGAGGGTCACCGGCAATTGGCCCGCGAGTGCCAATACACTCGTGTTCCGAATAGAGTGAAAGATCGAGATATCGTTCAAAACGGATTTCAGGCAGGTATTTGAGCAAATATGTTGAAGGTCCATTTCCCCCCCACACTGAATACATATCTTTCAGTCGACTAGACCGCAAGCCCCTCCAAGTAGATGGATTCAGGCAATGCCCTGTCGACTCTTTATGTTGGCTACTTGGCTGCGCACTTCGGTTGAGAAAAATGACCGTAATTTCGCACTAATAAAAAGATTTGAAGGGCTCGAAGTGCACGGAGATGACCAGCGCGATAAGGTAGCGGACAGACACTTACGGTTGCCCCACGTGATCCGTCGTTACATTACCATATTGGGAACGGATCGACCGAAAAGGTCGGAAAACACGAATAAGTAATCCACAAGAGATAGAGTAAATAATTTGGCACAACAGTTTTGTGGGAATCGGTCCCATATTGCCATCTGAGGTTAAAGATCCGCAAAATCTTCAAAATTGAGCGGCTAGTTCCCAAAATGCTGGTTTGTAGCAATGTTGATCATATATTTGGAACTAGTCCTTCAATTCTGCCCTAAAATTCTCAAGGAAAATTGTGAATACCCTCAACACATATTTACACAAAACTGTTGTGGCCGATTTCTTATGAACCGCCGAAATGTGGTGTGAAGCCGGGTCGAAACGTATTCCGTCCCAAAAAGGGTATGTGACCGTAACATCACGTGGGGCAACCGTAAGTGTCTGTCCGCTACCTTACCATTGCCAAACAGAGAGAGAGAGTCCCCAAGAGATCACGTGCAGCTGGTTGAAATTCTACTGATTCATATTGTTTCTTTCCTTCCTCACATTCTGCGTCCACTTTGACCTTGGAATGATCTGAAAATTTCAGATTTTGTGAGTTCCCTCTCCGCCTGTCCGTTACCGAACTGTGGAGACAAGTGGGCTGTGCTACACCGCTTTGAAGAAAACGAACCTTTGACGATCAGCCAGGTAGGAGTTAATTAACCTCTGGATTGCATTGAACCCACTAGATCCAGACAGTACCTTGTGCTAAGTTTTGGCGGCACTTTGTCATATGGCGGGCTGTGTTCAAGGTCTAATTGACGTTAGCCCATCAATGGCGATGCTGGATGCATGATTTCCATTAATCGCTTCATGATCGGCCCATGCTGGATGTCGTTTTGTGAAGTTCCAACCACACAATTTGGACAGTTATGCAGAGAAAAATTTGCCTGCGGGGAAATGGTCTTGCTCGCTAATGCGGTGGGTAATGAAATCAACTGAAAGGCCATAGAAATATGACCTGAGGCGTTTCTGAGTAGGCCATCATGGTCTTTATCCTCAAGCAAGCGACTCTCTAGCAACTTTCAACTCCAGATTTTGCATAATAACGAAATGAGACTGCTCTGCTACTTACTTTACCTGGGTCTACCTTGGGCCGATAGATGCTGTGCCCAAATAACACAGCACTCTCCCCAAATAATCATCAAAGAGGCCGAAGCTCGTCTGTGTTTTTCGACGGTGATAATGGCACAATTCCGCGTGGATCTGGTCATGCTTAGTCTTCGTCTTTGCAAGTAAACTCTTTGCGGACTGTTCATCCGTGAATCAGTGATGTATATTCTATGGTTCAATTAACCTTCTTTGATTTAATTCCTTTGCTTGATTGATGCATTAGACCAACTGCGAACATGACCGTTGAATAGTCCCGTTTTTCGCGAGTTCGGGTATCTGTCGAATGTGGGAGGGAAATCTTCCGCAAGACAGCGCTCCACGATCGTTTGGAATGGGTTTTGAAAGGTCGGAAAATGATATTTGCCGTATTGACCGCGAATTCAGTGAGAGAAATGTGGCGTCGACATTTGAGATGGTTCAATGTGGTATCTCTCTCGGAAAGTTTTTCTCCCGATGTTTTTGAAGTCCGCAGTTCAACGTTCAACTCCCAGATATTACGGAATATTCGTGGGCATGCTCCTCTCTGCGGTTTAACCAAAGCTTGCCTGCATTTGCGACGCTCCAATACTGTTGAATGGCAGTGGTGGATTTGCCCAACGGTGATTTTGATCCCGACGGAGGGGGCCGCTTGAGGCTGTGCTATTGGGCCCAGCGGCGGATGATGGCATCATTCGTCTCTTCCGCAGGACCATACCGCAGTTGAACTCGAGAGGCGCTACCTATCGGCTACAAATGACCACCGCGGTGAATTATAAGTACGACTGTCGGCATGTTTGGTCTACAAAGAAGTCGCAGAGCATAGGACCTCCCCGATAGCGCTACAGCAATGTCAGATTTTGCAGGTCCCAGTCAACCGGCGATTCAAAGAGGACCCAGGGCGTGCACGAATTGCAGGTGCGCAAACATGCCGCACAGTTTGACACGAATCTGATCAGGTTTTCTCTCAGGCGACGGAAAATTGCACGTCACTAGCTGTTCTCGCTAAACTTTATACTGACCCTCTTTTTCTAGAAATGTGATGGTGTTCGGCCTGTTTGTAGCCAATGCCGCCTTCGCCCTCCGCGTTCCAAGGAGCCATGCCAATATCCGCGGCCCGAGGGATCGAGTCTACAGGAATCCCCCTCGCAGATGCTCGAAACTATTAATGCCCTGAGAAATCGAGTTGAGGAACTCGAATATCTCTCTGCACCCGACCCGACGCGCATCTACCTCAACCAACCATACGAATCGCGATCAAATAGCCACTCTCCAGACCTTCCTGGTGCAATCATTCTCTTAGTCCTTCCTCGATATTTGACTAATCTTTGAAGCAGACTTGAGCTACCTGAGTTTGACGCAAACAGTAATGCCGCCGAATATGCCGGTAATTTCCCTTCTTTCCACTACCCACCGACACTGAACCCTTCTCCAGGAACCTCCCTCCGATTGTATCGCAAGTCTGTGAGTATGTTCTTTTTGTTACAACGCTAATGACTCACCGTCGCACAAGTCTTGATGCATTTCTCGCACGATTCGCAAACACCGGGTATTTCTTCCTGCCCCCACAGCAATTCCGACAATCCGCACTCTTGCTTCTCCCGTTCGGTCACCAGGACCGTCCTTCTCCCACGCTCTTGAGCGCGGTCTACCTGTGGGGTACTGTTCTCTTTGTTACCTCCACCGAACCCTACACGCCCGACATATTTCTTGCCTACGCGGTGCAAAACATCCATCAAGATCTCGCTAGCCTTGGCGAAAATCCCCAACGAGTAGTGGAGATCATCCAAGCCGAAGTTCTGCTGTCCCTCTACTATCTCCACATCGCGTCTCCTGTCCAGGGCCGTTATCACGCATCCGTGGCGTCGTCAATCGCCCTCAGTGCGAACCTCCAATCGATACGCTCGGTACAGTACCCCACGGCATACCCACCGTTCGCACTCCGGGCATCTCTTCCGCCCTCGCAGAGCCCTGCGGAGGAGTCCGTCCGCATCGACGCATTCTGGGCGGCCGTGGTAATCGTGAACAATCTCTGGGCGGGCGTCGAAGGATCCCCATCGACAATCCCCTACGCAATAAACGTCGATTCTCCGTGGCCTTCCAGCTCACACGTAAGATTTTTTCTCCGTTATCAAATTTGCGGCCGAACATCCTTACAGGGAGGCGCAACTATCACCAAGTTTCTCAATGGAAACGACGAGCACGGCTCCTCTGCCGTGGCGCTCTTCGCAAAGGCATCCATCCTCCTCGAACGCATCATCGCTTTTTCGGCACGCTCAGCCGGTGTGTACCTCAATCGATGTGATTCCCCTTACCTTCTCCGATTCACAATACTTTCATAGGCCCACCCGACCCCACAGCGCTCGCCTCACTTGACCGACGATTACACACCTTCCAAGCAGCGCTCCCTCCTCTTCCCGGGATGCAAATCCTCGTACTCACGCATGCGCTCGTGGACCTCGCGATCGTGCGCCTCTACGCCCCATACCTGCGCACGTCCGACTCTGCGCGCGCCAAGTGCCTCGCGGCCGCCGCACGCGTCGTCGTCGGCGTCGGCGCCGTGAACATCCTCGATGGCGCACGCAACGCGGACCCGATGCTTGGGCCCATTTACGCGGGCGTGGCGAGCGTGTACATCAGCGACCTCACAGCGCTTGCACAGTCTGGGCGGCGGAGCCCCCGCGCGCAGGCGCAGACGCGGGAACTAGAGACACGGTTGGGCACCCTGATGAGCGCCATGGCGTCGCTCGCGCCGTACAGTCCTCTTATTGGTACGCGTTGTCGCTTTGGGTATCAAAGGCCAAACTCATGAGTATATTCCAGAACGATGTTTCTTCGGCATGCGAGCGGCGTATGCGGCCATGTCAGAATAATGATAAGCAAAGAGCTGTACAGAGTTTCAGAGATGTATTCTACGGTGTATGCGATACAAGTGCTATATTTTTTGCCAATTGAAGTTGAACTTCGAAATACCCCCTTTCCTCAGAACTCCTGACAGAGCCACAGAGAAAAGCTCGGCGTCTTTAGTCATAATTCAAATTCGCAATGGATGCTTTTGTGGGCGCAAGCATGCTGTTGTGGAGGTCCCACATACGGAGTCCTGTGCCAGGAATTTTAACGCTTTCGAATAACATCTACATCTGATAAATTATGGACCTCAATCCAGTGCTGAGATTCTGGCCGCCAGGGAGGAATGCCAATACCACAAAGAGGAGGATGGATGTAACCACGGTTGAATCGAGTACTCCCCTCACAAATTTCATTGTTGGAATTTGAAATTCAACTCTAGGCCCCCGAAATCAACCGGACTTCCGGATGGAATAAACGCAGGCGATCGTTGGCACATCAGTCGGTACAGTACTAAGTTTTCAATAAACCAACTCTTGTGACCTGTGACCTGAAACGTGACGCCCACTGGGTGACTTCTTGTTTCTTCAATTTTCGTCGCCATCCTCATTGGGCGCACCCTCTTCGTCCTCTCACCCTCCGGCTCGCGCGCCGGAGTGGAAGAATAGGCTCCCGATTGGTACCAGGATGGGTACCGCGATGAGGAGAGAGGCCGCTTTTTCACCGAAGAAACGCGAGGGTTTTACTGCGAACATGAGCCTGGGCGAGACCGCTCGAAGAGAGAGCTCCTCCCAGGATGGATTCCGATGTTCATGAGTGGGCAGGTATATGCTGACCCCCTGACCCTCGCGCAGCTGCATCAAGCAGCTCCACGCCGTGGTGCGGTGGAATCGGAGAAGCGACAATTCCGTCAAGGTCCTGTTTTCCCACACCTTCGCCGATCTCATGCAGCAAGGCGACAGTTTTCCACTCCTGGGTGTATCCGCGACCTCGATCTCGTGTTCGGTGAGTGCTACTACACGCCAAAGTAATCCGTCCGTTTATTTTCTTGTGCGCCTCTTTCTCGCTGTCCTGACCCGCTCTCTAGCCAATTTACGATCAAAGATCTCGAAGATATCTTCGTTGAGATGCTGCATGAGCTGAGCGTCGGTCCTCATGGCGGCCTCCGCGGCAAACCTGCTGGTATCGGTACGAGCACCAGCTCATCCAGCAGCTGAGTCGCGACGTGACGCACACAATCCGGCTGCTCACCACTGCCGGCGACCACAACCCTGCGACCGACGCCCTCAAAAGGGGAGGATCCCCGTCACCGATCTAGAGCGTAAGCTCTATCGTGCCCGCAGATGCCTTCCGCGAACACGTTCAACATAACACTGCGCAGTTGCATCAACCCTGAAAGGATCTGGACGCGCCCGGGATGCTTTGGATCGTGCAGGATACAGTGGGTCCGCTTTTTTCGCGAGTACAGCCAGTGGTACACGTACTTCGTAGGCGAGAGGCTGGTCTCGATCGTCTGCCCTAGCGCGCTGCGACATCCCGGTGAACATGTTCATCGGCGAGTACAGCCGCATGTCCGGTGTGTACTGTTTGGAGCAAAATTGCCCCAGTAACTGGTAACTGATGTCTGCGCTATTGATCTGAATCGTCTTCCAGCGATGTCATGGAGAGAGATTGCCATTCGACTACCACGCTACTACCGCGTGGGGCGCGCTCGCAGACGCCGCCGAACTCTCATCAAACGCTTGCGCGCTGGCTCGAAGCCGAAGCCTCCACGCGAGGTAAGGACTCTTTCCGCTCGCCTCATTTTCCGGCTCTACTCACAGGTCCAGCCGAGCTCCGAGTAAATGCGGTAAACTTGGGCGCAACTTGGTAACGTACAAGGAGTGCATTGATCAGGTAGCCGTGCGTTTTGTGTGTTCCTTACACGCTACTTGTCGCTCGCGGGCTCGCATCCGCACTTGGTTCCCCTTGGCTTTCCTGGAGGAGTTATATTTTTTCCGCGTCCACGAGCCACGGCAGACGCACCAATGAGCCTTTAGAATCCATGGCGGCGATAACGATCACCCATCTAAGCCTCTCGTCCATCAATCTAATCTGCTCCCTCCCCCTACCGGTACCTAGTATGTATGTCCTGGCGTAGTTATGATTGCCAGTTATAGCTTGAATAGAATTCTAGTTCCACTTCAGCAGCTTGCTTTAGAGTTGAATGTTCTTCAAAACCATGACGACGTGGTTGCGAGAGTTGGAAGTGAATGCAAAATACCCAGTTTAATCTTCGCCGGTTCCAGATTGTTTTTGACTGATTATTTTTATGTCCCAAGTTATATAGGCGCCCATGCACAGCCGCAAGGCGCTAAAGCAACGACATGGCATGCATGAATAAAAATAAACAACAGAGCAAGGAGCAAGAGGTAACTGTAGCTATTACAAAGGGTCAAAGCAAGTCATAAGATACAGTGGACGCAATACAATAATTAATTAATCCAATTGAGATTCCTTCTGGCCATGCATGGGGGGATCCAGTCCTTCTATATCCATTTCATTCGCCCACCCATTCCATTTTTGCACCTCATCTCTCGAACCACGTCCGTCTCCGTACTAGCGGCGGCGCGTCTGCAGGCGCTTCGCGAGCGCCGCCCGCACCTGCTCCCCCACCCGCATTTGCCCCCGCTCCCGCTTCCGCCTCGCGCGAAAGCTCCGAGTACGCCCCCACATAGCGCAGCATCTCCATCATCTCCGCGCGGTGGGTCTCCCTCCTCTGTATCCGCTCGCGGGCGCGCGTGATATGCGCCGGCTCGCCCGGCGTCCCAGCGGACTGCAGCATCGGAGGGTCCGCACCCGCACCCGCACCCGCACCCGCACCCGCACCCGCACCCACACTTGTACCCACGCCCCCACCCCCGCGCACAGTCTCCCCGCCGTCCGAGTCGCCGTCCACATCCATCGCCGCCACTGTCGACTGGGCGTGCGAGTCTGGTTCTGGATCCGGATGCGCCCGCCTCAGCCGCCCCACGCGCCTTGCGACCTCCGCCGCACCCACACCCGCGGTGGCACGGCGCCGTAGTTCAGGCACCGACGCGCGCCTGAGCGGGCGCCGCGCGGCCTCTCCCGCGAGCCACGCTTCCTGCTCGCGCAGGCTCGGGAAGCGCACGGGCGGCGGAGGCGGAGAAACGACCGCAGTGGTCGATGGGGTAGGCGTACGCCGCCGCCCGACGAGCTGCGCGCGGGAGGTCGCCGCCGCGTGCAAATCCGGGCGCCCGGAGGTGCGGCGCAGCCCGCGTGAAGGGCCGGAGGTAGACGCCGCGCGCGTCAGAGGCGGCGGCAAGGGCAAGGCCGGAGTCGATGCTTGGATGAAGTCAGCTCTGTCGGATGAACAGACCAAGTCAGTATCGCGCAGGGGAAGGCAAAGAAAACGCACCCTTCCCACCGATGCGTGAAAAGGGCTGTGATTCGCGCGCGCGCGCGCTCGTTCGCCACTGCCACCTCCATTGTCGGATTTTCAGTCGTAATGAGTGGCGGTGTTGTCGCGAGTGGCGGGACTTGCTGGGTACTAAAAAGGAAATTTAAGATGGATGATCGCCGCTCGTAGTTCCCGCAGAAGAGAAGCACGTACGGCGGGGGCGAGAACACGATGGGCTCGAGCTGCTGAGCGAATACCAATGGCTCAAGCGCCTCGGGCTCGGGTTCATCTGTTGCCGTGTGAGGAACCTCACCGACACTGCGAGGTCGATGTCAACGTGGAGCGCAAGGACGGGAGCAGGGAGGAGGGGACGTACAAAAGCGGCTCAGTCAGCCACGAATCCAACTCCGAGGGATCACTTTGCACGACGATTGGGTCCGGTGGAGGTGCAAAAGTTGGGGCATCGACTTGGGGTGGGAGTGGGACATCAAGTGCGTCGGCGGATTCATCGACGTCCATTCTGTTTTCGTCCATTCTGTTTCAATGTCAGCAGTGTGCGCCAGGCGGGACGACGAAGTGCTTACCGCTCGACCGACGGCTCGGGTGCGGTCGTTGTGGGCGCCGTGGATGGGGCGCTAGAAGCGTGGAAAGTCAGCACAGGAATGCCGAATGAACGTGAAAATAAACAACAACGAAACACACCTTCCCGCCTGGCTTGCGTTTGTCGCCTCCACCAGCCTGTTGTGGAGCGCCGCCAAGGCCTCAGCAGTGGTCGTCGCATCCAGTGTACTAGATAGAATGGGGGTCAGGATCAGCATGTGCAGTGTGCAGATCTAGAGAGGATGAAAGAAAAACTACAACAACCCGCTCGCCGAGAAAAAACAACAAGAGAAACGCACCTCTCAGGTCGATTGGCCGCTTCCACTATCCCACGGAACGCCGCCAACGCGTCCTCCCCCGACAACCCAGACACACCCCCGTCGAGGTCACGGCCGAGCGCGGCGGTAACCTGCCCGTTGACCAACGTGCGATGCGCTTCGGCGGGATTCTCCGCAGCCTCGGTATGCGTTTCTGCACGATTCTCCTCCAACAGCTGCCGCCCCACCGGAGAGAGGTGCGGGCCAGCGTCGGTGGTGCGCGGGGGTGTGCGCACCAGGGCAGGGGGCGTGCGCGGGATCCGGAAGGGGATGGGCGGAGGGCGGTCCCAGAGCAGCGAGTCCGTTTCCAGCGCGGGCGTCGGGGGCGTGTTTTCGTCGGCGGGCGCAGTGCCGGAGGTGGATGCAGCACCGGTACCGGCGGGGCTGGAAGGAGAGAAATTAAGTGTCTGTATTTGAATTGGAGCAGGGGCGAGAGACGAAAGAGTTGGATCGCGGGCCAAGAAGAGAATAAGGCGCAAAGTGGAGACGGAAGAGGGAAAGTAAATGCGTACCGCGACGGTCCTGCATCTTTTATGGGCGGAGAAACGGCGCCAATAAGAAAGACGTAATGTTCTTGGCCTTTGCGCGACTGGTGGACACGGCACGGTGTGTGCAGCGCACCAAGGGCATTCCCGCTAAAAATCGCAATTCAGTCAGCATTCGAGGTGGAATATCTAACAAAAGCAAAGAGTTCAAGGCGGAACGGCGGGATTGACGTATATTTTACGCAATGTCCGCATTGACAGGAAGAAAGGATTGGCACGCAGAAAAGCGCAAAAGGGAGGAAAACCAAGGGAAGGGAGAAAAATCGCTCACCACACTGCGCACCCAACGCCAGCAACGACGCACCCGCAGCTCGCGACCTCGAGCCCCAGCGCTGATCGGTCCTTCTCCGCAAAATACTGCCCCTCCAGCTTCACCACCGTGCGCTCCACACCATCGGGGTAGCCGACCCAGTGTCCCCCGCCCCGCGTTGAATGCGCAGCGGCATGGACACGGGCACCGCACCCCGTGGACGTGCGGGGCGCTCGCGTGCAGGGGGGCGTCGTGCGCTCCCGGTCAAATGGCAGAAGGAGAAAAGGGACGCTCGCGGGCCTCCGAGCATCCCACCAATCGTCTAGTGCAGGGTCCACTTCGAGCTGCGCGCCGCACGAGAGCGCGCGGCCCGGCGCGCTGCTGTCGGGCAATAGTCGCGCGTGCACCGCAACGGCGGGGCGGCGGCGCAGGCGCGATTGCGCGCCGGCGGCGAGGAGGAGGACCGAGTCGTCCGTCTCTGGCTCGGATTCCGTCTCGGATAGAGACGGAGAGAGCAGCATCGGCATTACTGGAGGAGGTGGCATCTCTTGAGAATCTCTTATTTCGGCTATGTCGTGGCTGTGTGGACCCCTGGATGTTTCTCGTCACGTTTCTGTGTTTAGCGCCCTGGCGCCTAATAATTGAACATGGTTCAACTGCAAGGACACAAATCGCAAGTGGCTAGGAAAGATTGGATTTTAACCGAGCATTTTCCCCAGCAAACGAAATCCACGGCACATATCAACAGCACCCTTCGTTTTAGCTACGCCGCTAGTGTATCACAATTACAAAACGGAGCCTGCGTCCGGTTGTGTTCTTTAGGAGCTCTCGGAATTATTCTGAGTGGAAACCTTCTGCATCTGAGAAAGGAGCTCAGAGATTAGTCCTCCAGTAGGCCTATCAGAACCATTTTCTGTCCAACACCATCGGACAAGCTCCCAGAGCTCATTAGGCATATGAGTTTCCCCGTGGTCCAACGGGTGATCAAGGTAACGATATTGTTGGTTTGGTCTGGGATTTGACGGTCCGCCCAGGGACCCGGCGGTATCATGGATGGACTCGATGAGGTCGAGTGGAAGGCCCTGGTCGATTTGGATCAAGACCGCAATGACACCGGTGTCAGACTGAATGTGACTCCATGATTTTTCCCCCTCCGTCCAGATCTAGTTAACAACGAGCCATGAGCCAAAGGTAATAGACGATTTAATGACACGCACTTCACAGCACACGCATGCAAAAGCCCAAATGTCTGACGCGGTTGTTCGTTGGAATGGCTGTCTGAAGAGCTCTGGAGCCATCCAGCGAATGGACCCGCGGGGCTTGGATTCACCGGTGGAGGATGTCTCCGCGTCGATGAGTCCCGTGAGCCCGAAGTCGGTGAGGCGAGGTTGACCATCATCGCCTATCAAAATATTCCGCTACGAGTTGAAAACGGGGTCAACCTCATGAATGTGAAAATATCCAACCCAACTCAGAACTCACGGCACATAGGTCACCATGGATAATGTTCTCCGAATGCATATATTGAAGCCCAGAGATGATGCCGCAGAGCTATATCAAAGTCGTCAGCTCA
Source organism: Mycena galopus ATCC 62051 (assembly GCA_014925785.1). Lineage (NCBI taxonomy): Eukaryota > Fungi > Basidiomycota > Agaricomycetes > Agaricales > Mycenaceae > Mycena > Mycena galopus. The sequence continues at coordinate 101,829 of WIQG01000280.1, forward strand.
AGCAGTGAAGCACTGGTGAGCGAGCGTACCATGCCAATAGCGTAATCGGATGAAGGAGTGTGCTGGGCCATATATTTAATAACACTGCCCTGGGAGTACCACCGAGAAATCATCGCGGGACTTTCAAAAGTCACGCTGTCGACTCCAAAGAATTCCGCAATATTGTGATGTCTCAGGTAGCGCCAGACCAAGACCTCGCGGAACAGTTTGGCGTGTCCGGCCTCGCCTGGGCCATTGCGAAATTTCTTGAGAACCTTGAGCGCGACCTCGGCTCGGGTTCGGCCCATGACGCCGATCATCCAGTTGCCGCGATAAATGTCAGAGAACCCGCCCTGCTTCAAAGGGTGGTCACTGAGGAGGTGAATATCCGTTACGTTTAGCCTTTCCGGAAGCTGGTCAAAATGAAGGGCAAGTAAACTGAGCAGGAAACGCGCGCGCCGGGAAAATATCATCGGTGTTTGAATTGCGCCAGTTTTAAGAAGATCGTTGTCCAGAACCTGGGTGGGTTCAGGGATTGAGAACCAATTAATTAATATCATGGTACGCTGAAAATGACATACGTCGTGCAACAGGTTCAGAACTGCCAGTCCGTGTTTTCTTGAAATGCTGAGAACATCAATGTCGAAGATGCAGTGCAAATATTGTGCGATTTTGACATTATCCTTCATCAGACTTTCCAGGATGTATGATTGGGGCATCATTATACGTGGTGGATCCCTCAGGGCCTAAAGCTCAAGTGAGTCCATGCGACAATGGAATCCGGGGGGTGAAATACATCAAGGATTCGTTTGCGATCCTCATATGCTCCGTGTAGCGTAACAAGAATTTGGTCCACCGTCAACACAGATAAAGGGTCAGCAATGTTCGCATAATTGATCTGGGGATCAGTGAAGACGGTCTCTTGTGAGGCCCATCGTGCCACATCCCGAGCCGTATTCCACATTCTGGGCCAAAATTCATATGTATAAGTTCGTATGATATGAACACAGGCATTCTCACCTCTCCGCGGCCAGCCCTCCTGTTCCCTGAATGGCGTTGATGAGAAGGAGAAAGATATTCTGAAAGGTGATCAACGTGTACCCGTAGTAAGAGCGGCCGTGGTTATGTACCTGAGCAAGACGTGGAGAGGTCGGAATAGTTTCCGAGTATACAACGGGACCCCCGTCCGAAATATATAGCGCGCAGACGTGACCCATCATTTTCCCTTCTTCATCCGTGATAAGTTTGAAGAACGGTGGGGTTCCAATGACTACTATGTTGAGCCAAGGCGGGATCTCCTCCAGGCGATCATGAAGCGTCTCGATGGTATGATACAGCTCTGCCACTTGTTCGCTGCACGTCATTCCCTGCACTATGAGCGTTGCACGGGCTAGTGGGCGCTGAAGTCGCTTATAGCGTTGGAGTAGGGGTTGGCAGATTAGAGAATATAGCGCGGGCCTCGCGCATGTCGACTTTCACGGCAACACTGCAGGCTTCTCTAAGCTCCCGAGACGCTAGAATAGCAGTTATTTCGTCAGAAATTGGATCGTAGGAGGTTTTATCAGAGATTGAATCGTAGGATATCGTATCCCTCGAGATCCAGAGGGCACGATGTTCCTTTGTCGACAATTGAGCCCAATGCTCTACTATTTTCGCCAGCTCCGGAGGCACAATTGCGGAGTCGGGCAGCAGAGAGATCGAGTCTGTAAGTACCAAAGCTTCTTCGTCATATGGCAGGGCAACGGGTCCTGTATGCCGAATTTTGAACATGTCTGCGATCCGCATCCACACTTTTTTGAATGTCAAGTTTCGGTGATTGAGTACGTTGAAACCCTCTTCTGAACGCGCCAGCGAGTCGCATGCCACAAGGAACTCCGCGCAATCCAGAACTGTACCAAAGTCAGAAATGCTGCTCGACTATTCGATTACTGGCGAACCCATATTGTTGAGCGTAAATTGCCGGAATCGTTCCCCGAACACCAGCTCCGCAATGCAAAGTACGTCCGTATATAATACGCAGATCTAAAAGAGTCATTAATGTTCAAAAGTCGTACGGGGCATGACCTACGGCCAGTGGCATCATTTCGTTAATATCCTTCCCAAACACGAACCTGTGTCTATTAAATATTATGAGACAAGGGGGCAGAATAAACTTGCCAAAGCACTGTATTCGAAAGGACAAAAATCTGCCTCACAGAAGTTTAGCAGATGCGAGAGCCTTGTATTCAGTCTCACCGAAAAGGCCGCACGCTTGCGGAAAAACGTGGACTTGAAATAATAACTGGCGACGACGAGCGAGCTGATCTGGATTGCTCGGAGCACAATGCTCATGAAAACTGCAAGGCATAAAAGGGTTCATTTGCAACTCCGAGATGGTCCACTTACGAAGAATGACCAGCGAATACAGTGAAACGTTGTCCTTCCTTGCTTTGTCGAAGGGACCAGGGAAAGCCAAGATGGCCAGCACCATTGGCAGAATGCAAGATGGCAAGGAGATGATAGCATATATAATTGGAGAGAGTCCATGTCGCATCTTAGCGGGGATGAGGAAAGAAAGCGAGGAGAAAGACTGAAACTTGAGTTGGCATCTGCCAGTTGTCGCCGCCCAAGATGATCCGAGGGATAAGCGCCACGGGCAGCCTAGACCAGATTGATTGGCGCCAGCCCACAGCTTTCGTTTTGCCTCCCACTGCCAGCTCAGAAGGCACCATTGTTGACGATACGGTAAGTCTGTACAGTAATAGATGAGTAAGTAAATATGTATGATGATAATATAAATAGGAAAACGTACCCTCAGCCGTACCCAGGATGTGGTAAGGAACTGAGGGCCGTTGTCACATATCCGCACCTTAAATATGGTGCGGATACGATCGGTGTCGAGACACTAAATAATGTAAAAGAAATGCAAAGAGAAACCGATCAGTAACCAAATGCAGACGCGAGACGCCATCTTCCGAAAGAGGCAGCTCCGCGCCTCAACAACCATGACGGTAACCCTATTGGCGATTTTCAGTCGTTTCTGGTTCCCTGCTTGTGTAGTGGACGCGATACTAGTGTGCATAAACGCCGCACTCTTGGTTCGCAAATTTTCGTCCCACTGGAACGACCGCTTTCGCGCATTGTTTTTTATGCTCGCCTTATCGCTTACCAGTGAGTGGATGCACATTTTACGTATCGAAATTGTCGACTTGGAGCAGTTCTCTTCTTGCGCGGAGTCCAGCTCGCAGACCTTGTCGGGTACTCCGCGATCCGCAATGGTATTATAGTAAGTGTATGAGCACATTTGTGTTGACAATTGAACAAAGAGCTCTTCCCAGATTGCTGTGGTCCTGACCACTACTTTATTGTATGCGTTCCCTGTGTGCTTGGCAGGGCTGACCTGTGAATCTTCCGCTCTGTCTATATAGCGCAGCCAATTGGAGCGGTGTACAGGATATTCCAACGATTACCGTACGTACCTTATCAGAAACATTCTATCAGTCACAAATGGTGTTACCGCCGTCTAGGTCTGGATCGTCTTTTCTAATCTCCTCTGGACCATTGAGCTGTCATTCGGGGACAGTTTTCTTCAATGGCGTCGAGAGAAGATAGGTAGGTTCTATTTGCATTCTTATCAGAGGCTCATCTACCCCAAGTTATTCAAACCATCGAACATCTCATGACTTCCGATCCGATTGACTCCGATATTGCGACTACGGTCAAGACATTCGAGACAAGGATCCGACACTTGCGGTCTACTGTCTAGGCTTTCCTTCTCTGGCCTCGGTCAAGGCCCATTTCTCTCTCTGTGAATGCAGAAGAAAGTCTGCACTCTGGCATACCCGACGCCGTGGGTACTGCCATACTTGCATGGGCAAAAGATTCCCAAGCACACCACACACGTAAGGCGATGTGGTGTGTCGCAAACGATCGGGAAAACACTGTCACTGAGATTGCCGAGAGTGTGCACCGACTACTCTCTGAACATTCGGATATAGGCGCTGGTGTTTCTCTGGTAGATGTCAGCAAAACATCTTCCATTTTCTGGCCTATTATCCATGGATTGGCCACCGCATCCCCGTTGTATATGCAAGAATATGGACTCAACCCCCCAAGGTCGTTTAAAGCTGAATATCGCGATATGTCGCTCTGGGATATTTACAGTGACTCCGCAGTATGTTATCTTCCTTATTTCGTTAATCCACCAGCTGAAATGACCCAGGAAATTGTGGAATGTCTAATTGCAAATCCGCTGGATCGCATTCAGCGACGCTTGTACACGGCGTCGGCGCCCATGGGGCCCGTGTCCAGAGTAACGCTTGTGATCCACGGTGTTTCAACCAACGACCACGCCGACGAGCTCATGGAAGCTATCGGGGATGTGAACTTTTACCTTCCCAGGATTGCGAAATTCTCGACATCGTGGTCGTGTCTCACTCAAACTTTTTTCAATCAACTGCCCAGAATTTCTCCCAGATCATGCAACGTGTTCGTGTGCTACATATATTGAAATCTATAACGACCCCATGGTTATTCATCTGCTCTGACCACACCGCGGAGCCTCCCGAACTCTGCGAGGTTCGTCTTTGCCATTTAAAAGATCATATTCTTATTTCTCTGGGCCACAGAATCTCTTCTCACTTTTCCTCGACGGTGTTTGTCGAACTGGAGGAGAACAGGTCAAAAAGTGAGAAAAGTCTTTTTGGCCCTGACACTAGTCACGAAGAAAAATGCGCACAGAGTTATACCGGACCTGTTATCCCTCGTTCACTCGCCGGCGAGCCCTACCACATCCACGGAGTGGATTTTTTCGGCCCTACATACAGCAGCACAGAATCGAGGACGGCTTCTCTCGGTGAGTTCTCCCTCCTGTTATACCACATATTATTGGGCCCATATATGGCTTCGCAGTGCTTTACGAGCATAAAACTGATAAAACAGTTCCAAATCGACGAGAAAATCAAGGAAGATAACATGGCAATCGCAGTGCTTCTTCAGACGCTCCTCAATGCATCAAAGTTCTCGCAGATTCGGAGCGATATGGACCGCATTCCGCGTGAACATTCGCTGGCAGTGTTGAACCTGACGCATCAGGTTTGTTTCTCTCTTTAAATCATAGTCTATCTTCAACTCATTTTTTTTTGACTCAGGTACTTAATCGTGGCTTGCCTAGCGACTGGAAAGAATTTACAGGCCGCGCCCACCTTTTTCTTGGCTCCTTGTCTGCGGCTTTGGGATTGCTCCCGGACGACCTTTTAATCACCGGTGTCGTATTACCGTCGGGCTCTTATCCAGTGGCAAACGGCGGTTGCGCGGACATCTATCGTGGTAAATACTCCGATCCAGAGTGAAATACGGTAGAAGTTGCGTTGAAAGTTCTCCGAATCTTCCAAGAACATAAAAGCGTACCGTTAGAGACCCTGCAGAAGAAATTCTGCAAGGAAGCGCTGATCTGGCAACGCCTGGACCATCCCAATATTGCCAGATTTATGGGTGTGGATTTTACGACGTTGAGTCCTGCGATGGCCATGATCACTCGTTGGTTGGAATACGGAAATGTAATCTCATATATCCGTGGTCACTCGCCATGTTCTCCGTATGCAGCGCGACTGGTGCGTTTCCTCCCTCAAAGTGGTTGAACCGACTGACCGGTACCGTCCATAGCTACGTGAATGTATTGCTGGTCTCGAGTATCTCCATTCTGAGAATATCCTCCATGGAGATTTGCGGGGGTATGTAGTCGTGGACTTCTGGTATAGGTCGCACTAATTCGGTGTCAGGCCAACGTGCTGGTCGACGAGGATGGACACGCCTGCCTCACAGACTTCGGGCTGGCGATATTTATTGATTCTGAATCCTCCGGGCAATCGTCCCGGCGCGGGGGCACAATACCCTGGATGGCCCCAGAATTGCTCCTTCCTTCTGCCGGTGAGCCAGCTAGGGCAACGCGTGCTTCAGATATGTGGGCTTTCGGCTTGCTTTCGGCTGTATGTGTTGCGAGGTAGGCTGCAACTTCAATCATTAATGGCGAAAATTGTTCAACCCCTTTCAAGGTCTGGACGGAAGGAACCCGACCTTTTCCGGGCATGGCTACCGAGGGGGCTATTATCATCGCCTTCTCAAAGGAATCTCCAGAAATGCCGTACAACAGGGCGCCAGTGGATAAAGGAGAAACTGTGATGCCCGCCGTGCTTTGGGAGGTCGCGCAACATGTTGGGCAGCATTGGCCTCCGACTGACCGTCAGCAGAATACGTAGCAAAGCGGTTAACGACTTGAAGTGTACTGAGATTGCTGTAATTAACATGACAGTGCCAGCTCTACTACCTTGGGAAGCATGGGCCCGGCATGATTAGCAGTCAATACGAGGATCTTAGACCACTAGTATCAAAAGGCAAGCCTGCCGATAGCAACGACGTACCCGCAGCCCGCGACCTCGAGCCCCGATCAATCCTTCTCCGAGTCCTCAAAATGCAGCCCCTCCAGTTTCACCACCGTGCGCTCCACACCATCGAGGTAGCCGACCCAGTGTCCCCCGCTACGCGTGAGATGTGCAGCGGCATGCGCACGGGCGCCGCAGCCCGTGGACGTGCGGGGCGCTCGCGTACAGGGGGGCGTCGACGGTCGTGCGCTCCCGGTCAAATGGTAGAGGGCGAAAAGGGACGATCGCGGGCCTCCGAGCGTCCCACCAGTCTTCCAGTGCAGGGTCCACCTCGAGCTGCACGCCTCACGAGAGTGCGGCCTGGCGCGATGCTGTTGGGAAATACTTCGCGTGCGCAGCAACAGCGGGACAGCCGCGCAGGCGCGATTGCACGCCGGCGGCGAGGAGGAGGGCCGAGTCGTCCATCTCTGCTCGGACTCCGTCTCGGAGCAAGACGGAGAGAGCAGCATTGGCATTACTGGAGGAGGTGCGGGCTTGATATGTGGCTGTGTGCTTGACCCGATGGAGAAACATCACGTTTCTGAGTTTGGCGCCTGGGCGCCTAATAAATTAAATAATCGAACGTGATTCAACTTGGAATACAAGCACATACCGCAAGTTGGAGGGTTCCTCTAGGAATCAATTAGGCATCCGTCCAATTGTGTTTCTTCGGAACCCTCGGAACGTCCTGAGCGGAAGCCTCCTGACTTACACACAGGAGATCAGTCTTCCTGCTGGACTATGATGATAATGGGCCTATTTACCCGCCGCTCTAGATTGAATTCCAAAGCGTCTTCGTCCCGCCCCAGGCGGGCTTGTACCATTCGGTTGGCAGCTCCGGTGGTGATGATAATCGACGTCTCCTTGGGCAGGTACCGCAATTGTTCAACTCCAGAAGCGTCCCATGAAGTGGGATTCTAGACGGTATCACGATTCACGAATAGTCCTATGGTTTTCATGAATAGCTGGTCAAGCTGAAAGAACCGTCGTCCCATACTCGCGGTCCATGGCGGGAGCCACGGGAGGATATCACACGAGACTTATTTATGTACTTAAAAGCACTTGGAAAGAGGCTTGAACGCACAATCCCAAGATCTTATGGAGGACTGCATCCAAATACGGGAGTCCAACGAGCGCATTGTAATCGAGGCGTTCAGGAGCACTGAGAACCTCCGCCGGAGTTTCTCTTTCATGTCGGGGTGCGTCGCAAGGATTTAAGTAAACGATCCTGTTCAGTGCGGCGGAGCTGGTATCCATCCTTGCGAACATGATCGTTCTCACAAGGATTCAAGGCTAGAAAATCTCCGGGTCCCCAAACAAAAGAAACGAACGATCGCGAGACGGACGCCACGTACTCCTCGGTGGTGAGATACATGCCAGTCTGAATCAATAGTTATATGTCAAGCGATTAGTGATTATAATTTTGCCCTACTCAGAAGACTCATAAATCATAGGAAGGTCGGGAAGGGAGTAATTTTGATTTCAACAAATGCCTCAAGGGTATCAGCATCTTATACACGGTACTCCTGAAAAACAGTAGAGAACATTCCATTTCAAGAGAGCAGAAGATGAATGCCTACAGCGAAGCTTCCAAAGCCTTGGAATATAGGTTGGTAAGCTGCGATTGTTCTTTGGGAAGCATTGGATCGAAGGAAATTAATAGCTTATTCCAGCGCATCCGATGAACACCAAGGATGCGCGGCTGAGGATAGAGGTTTATCTGAAAATTCGTAAGTAAATAGTGTAGTTGGTGGTATCGAGAATCATGCCTTCTGTGGATCGTCTAGGAGATGTAGGGTAACGAGACCGTCTCGAGTCTACAAAAAGAATAGAGTAAATATGCTAGCTAGGGCCCCAAAGTGCATACTCTCTCGGCGACGTTGTAAAAAAGGGGAAGCATTTGCTTCAGATTCGGCATGGAAAGCGCCGGGATCAAGATCGAGCGTCGCCGACAGCAGAAACTATCCCCTGGCAAAATAGGACACCAGTCAAGCAGTGGGAACATGCACGTAGACGGCTGCAACGAGCGGTACCTCATGGATTTTGATATGTGGTCATAGGCCCACGCTAACCGACGGCGCAGGCTCCCTTTGAGTTTTGATCAGGCTCCCGCAGCCGGGTAACCACGCTGGTTGAACTTCACGAGGCAACCGGGTGTGATAGACGAAACGCGGCGGAGTTTTGGTTCATTGAAGATATCCTGATTGCTGGGCCGGTATATGTTAGTACAATTGAGTCTGTTCAACGGTTCTTTCGATGTTCATTGGGATTTGAATCTTCTATTCTAGCCAGCGGAAACCTCTTCGAACCTGGCGTTTCCAGATTCTGAGCAAAGCCCGGCCCAAGCAAAACTCGCCGATCCGGAAAATAATTCTTCTTCAAGTCCAGCAAGGGGCCCTGGCACCTTTGTCCCTGGCACATTTGTCCCACCTGGTCCCCTCGAAGACTTGAAGGGGATCGATTTTTACTCGAGGGAATTTCGGTGTTCCCAGCAAGAAGGAAACTGATGCGATGGCTGCTGAAGGATGAAAATAGGAGCGCTTGGTCACTCGTGACTTGTCATGTCGCGCACCTAAACTGCGTGTTCCGCATTTATAACTCCGCACTCCGGCCGACTTCCCGAAATGAATCCAGCTTTTCGAAGTGCTGGAAGGCGTGAATCTTGACGATATTATAGATCTCCAAGTCGATGATTGTACTCTACTGTTCTGAAATTTCAGGGAGTTGGCCATTCACACTTTCGGCGGCAAACCACAATTGTCGGCTGCCATTCTGCGATCTGTCAGTGTTCTTCGAATGTATTCAATCATAGGCACTACGCTCTTGAAAATCAGATAATTGAACAGATTCGACTGAGACTCTATCGAGAAGCCTCAATGGGCAGTCATTGAATTCAATTTTGATGCTCGACTGAAGGTTGACCGAAACTCCATTGATCAGTTGCCGACGTGCGGAGTAAAAATTTTATCGGAGGTCACGCAATCGTGCTGGGAAGCACAGGGCCGACAATGGAGATAGCAGAGCGATTAACGACGAGAATTACGGAAATCATAGCAATCAATTTGACAGTCGCTCTACGAGTATTGGAAGCTCTGGGCGATTGTCGATGCATGGGCACGGAATAACATCAGGTTTTTGCCATTTAACCAGAGGATCCGGGTTCGAGAGCTTGAAGGCGCGGAGGAGGACACATATGATAACCTCTGCAGTGCAGTAGCGGTTGCGATCAGAATCGACGTTTTCTTGGGAACCTGGATTGTTTCCAGCATCATCCCATCGTTGAACCTATGTATTAAGTGGAACTCGCAGTTCAACCTCTTGAATTCAGTCTTTACTACTCGTTCTGTTCCCCGTATAATGCAGTCTGCATCTCACATCCTTTTTAGTATAAGTGCTTACACTTTGCCACAATTATAATTGTTGGAAATGGGATCGTCGCGCGGCGCGCTGCCCGGTTACCTTACCTACCGCCCTATCCACCGCACAGCTTCGACCTTAAATTCGGTTTGTATCCATCTATTTCCGTACTCTCTTGTATCCCCCGGGGTCGTGTCCCCGGGTTCGAATACACTTCCCTGCGACTCACCTTCGTGTGCGACTTCGACTCACAATAATGCACATCCGCAAGGATACCTGCCTCTGGGCATCGTTTGGCATTTTTGGCCTTCCCAAAGGCCTTAAAATTGATTCATTATATGATTCCCTGCAGATCTAGGCAGAAGCGTCTGTACAGCCTGCACCATTCACCAGTAAATTCACCTTGAATCATTTCGGACCTAGAGCGAATCGCATGCACGACGCATCAAAAAAACTGATTACGTTTCAGCACAGCCTCAAAAATCTAATGAATCTTCCTGAATCCAATGAAAAAATGTAACAAAGAAGACACTGCCACTATTGGGTGTACAAAAGCTATTGAAAATCAAGCATAGCCACTAATTTCATTATGGATGATAGATGGCTTTAGCATTTTAACAAGGTCCGAGAAATCTCGGTCTCAAGATTCTATGAGCGATTACTAAGTGCTCGTAATTATAATAAATTCACATTAATTCACGTCTCCGTTTGGCTTCCCGGTTGATGGGGTCCCGACAGCTGCCTCGGCAGATATTTTTACTTGACATGCAGTGGCGAAACCATTTTCCCTTGAGGATCCGACTCCCCAGTCTCTTATTGCTTCACAGCTTTAGCAGTAGTACAACAGTTTCAGGGAGGATAACATAAAAATTGCTGATATCCTTCGAACACTCTTTCAATCGACGTCCTTCAAAACTGACCTCACCCTTGTTCCGCGCGAACATTGTCTGACAGTACTAAACCTGACGCACCAGGTCCGCTCTTTCATCTTCACACCATCGACCGACTCATACCTGTGTTCAGGTAATTGCTCGTGGTCTGCCTAGGAATTCGGTAATCGTGAACTGGAAGGGATTTACTCTCTGCGCACATCGTCTTCTCGCTGCTCTGTATACCAAGTTGCGCATACTTCCGGATGAAATTTCTATCATCGGTGTCATAATTTCAAGCTCTCGTCCAGTGGCCCACGGTAGGCTTTCGGACATATATCGTGGGGAGTACCCGGATTCCCTGGGAAACGTACAGGTTGCTTTGAAAGTTCTCCGTTTTTGCCAAGATCAGGCCCTTGAGAAGCTCCGGGGAAATTTCTGCAAAGAAGCGTTGGTATGGCGCTACACGAGCATTGTACAATTTTTGGGTGTGGATTGCACGACATTCCCTGATCCTACGGAGACCATGGTCACACGTGGATGCCGCGCGGAGATGTGATCTCGGGAAACTCACCTTATTCTCCGTATGCGATTCAACTAGTGCGTTTCACCCTCTTTTTAAAATTAAGCCGCTCTGTCTGAAGCCATTTCAAGCTCCGCTCGTCAGTTGACAGTTGTGATCCGATATTACCCCGTCTATCGGCACCACCTGCCGGACCCAGCTGCTGTGGTGCCGATAGACGGGGTAATATCGGATCACAACTGTGTCAACTGACGAGCGGAGCTTGAAATGGCTTCAGACAGAGCGGAAAAGAGGGTGAATAGCGCTCAAAACAACCCTCACGCTCCATAGCTACGTGATTGCGTTGCTGGACTTGCGACATTCTTTCTGGTGCGCACTGCGAATTGCAGTGTTGAATCCTTTCCCTCTATCTCAAGGTCTGGACGGAAGGCATTCACCATTTCCTGCACCGGCGATCGGGCTCTTGTTATCGCCTTCTTGATGAACATCGCACTTGCTCGAGGAACGCCGTACGCCACGGTACCATTGGATCAGGGATGGACTCAAATGCTCGATGTCCTTTGGGCGCTCCCAATGTTGTTGGGAAGCACAGGCCAACCAGCCGACAGCAGCGATGGTTGCGGAGCGCCTGACGGCGTAAAGACACTGCACCGACGGTTAGCCCGTTCCGTTGTCGGTCAAGATAAACCTCTCAACCATTTTTGAACATGGATAACAAGGCCCCTCATAATCTCGGTACGGGGATTGGTCTAAATGAAAGTCGATGATTCCATTGCTTTCTGCTCAGCACTGCCTCTATCAGTCTATCCTTTCAACATTCCGCCCTACGGTTGACCGATCACGGGCATCGTGTACACGGTGACCTCGCCGCCATGCTCTGGGGTCCCCTAGTGCCTTAACCTTCAAGATCACGTTGGCTCGCTGTCCATCACGACTTCGATAGGACTAGCGGTTCTGTCGCGGAAGTCGGCGCGGAGGCTCCTACCGCGGTGTCTCCGTTGCATTGATTAATGAGAACTGCTGAGCGGCGGGGAAGGGCGGAGAGGTCAGCCGGGCACATCAATCCAGGTCCCGTGAAATATTCATTCACGCTGGCAGTATCTGTTTCGCTTACCGGATATGCTCCAACCGAATTCCGCGAGGACAGCGATGATACTTGGCAGATAGGCAATGGTAGTTCCTTCTTCCTCTATTCCTATTCCATTGTGGCTTGCCAACTTTGGCGCGGGATTTCTACAGCTGAACAACATGACTATTGGGGTTCAATATTATGGAACATGTAACGACTCTTCACGCCCTCCACTCCTAACTCTCCCGGTCCGGCATGTTGCCTGGGCTCGCTAATCATTGACATGGACAGGCGCCTACAACGCCTGTGTCTAGCACCGGCGGATGATCCGCTGATGGATGAAAATCACGACTGCTGTTTCATAAATGTATCATCGCCGTTCCAGGCCGCTTCCCGTGGCTGATAATAATCAAAGAACTGTGTCATCAGTGAGATAACTAAGTGCGCCCAATAGGGTCAGTCAGAGTAACTATTTTATGGCGTTTCTGGGGTCGTTTCTGAGTCGTTTCTGATAGTCGTTTCTGATTTAATTAATCGTGGGAGAAACGACAAAAACCAGAAACGACTCGAAATGTAGAAACGCCTCTGGAGCTGTTTCTACAGTCGTTTCTGTTGTCGTTTCTGCCCTCTTAATTTGACGATGGTTTAACTGACTTGCCTTCACATTTTCTATGATTGCAGCTGACCAATCCCCGCCCATTGTTCGTCGGCCTTTTTCTTGCGCCCTGCTCGGCCCTCTCACGGTGTCGATGGCAAATGGATGTCATGGCAGGAAATTATCAAGGTGAGCTCGGCGGGCAGCACGTCGGCGCAGAGCATGACGTTGACGCCCCCTGTTGTTGCAGATAAAAGACTTCAAGAATTTCTTTGTAGGCTCACTGCGTCGAGTGGCGCGGATATGGCAAGATCTAGACAGTCACAAGCGATGGGAGTGAAAGGCGTACGGATAATATAATTACCCTGGGCTTGTCAGAAACGGCTCCAGAAACGATTCCAGAAACGGGTCGGTCAGAGCTGAGGTCGTTTCTCGCACGTTTATGATGCCAACAATTAACAGAAACGGTTGCAGAAACGACCTCAGAAACGACCCCAGAAACGACCGAAAATAGTTACTCTGACTGACCCTAATATGGCGCGCAACGTCGAAAACTGTAATTGTCCGGCTTCCGAGACTCTAGCATGAAACACCGGGAAAGCCGCATCCTGCAGCGCACATCAACTTGAATCCTTCGCGATCAGTATGTATATGCCAGCAAGTTCTCAGAATTGATCGGGAAGCCACCATGAACGTTGCAGCTGTCACGGGAGGACCTTGCACCGCAATGAATGGAGGCGGGTGGCTGCTTTGCGACTTCGAAGATCACAATCTTTACAGGTATTAAACGTCAATTTACTGCCTGGGTTCAAAATCTCACGACAATTTCCGGTCTCCTTGCCGTGCTAAGTACAATGAGGACTTTTCCTCTGAAATGCACCTAGGTTATGCCTTCTAAAAAATGAAATGTCACAAAAACCTCTCAATAGTGGGAGCTTTCTCAAGCAGTCCAATACTCAGATCTTCTGAGACATTTGTGAGGTGATACTTGCCCTGCGTCTTTTTTATCGTATAAACGAATACTTCGGTCGTGGAAGTGTCTGCAAGCTTTAGGACGCGTTGCAAAGTGCGGCGAAGATGTTTAAAACTACATCAATGATTCCGTCAAACTGGCTTGATTTATAGGCGCTCGCTTGAATTTTGAATTGAACTGTCGTCCGTCTCGGTCCGTGGGCGCGACTTGGCGTAACTTACGGCTTTAATGTACCGATAGCAGGAATTGTTTTCCCGAACAGATGAAGGTGAGACGAAAAAACCGATGCACTGTGGTGGTCAATACTATTCTCCACCAAGTATCTCATCCAGCAGGAAATTTCCTCAAAGACCGCTGGAGCAACGTAGTCTAAACTTGAAAATCCCGCTTGGTCCGCATATGGCCTGATGAGTGAATGGCTCCCTCTGCCGTGGGATAGTTTCTCGTGTGCCACTCCTTCTCCCACACGGGCTGGTCTCTTCGCGACATCTAAACCCTATCACTGTTGGGGGGAATTCTCAAAAACTGTGGCAGGTCGTGGCGCGCCCAATTATACCCACAGCGACCTCCGGGCCGCACTCTTCTTTCTTTCACCTTCGCTTCGTTTGTGCGTTCTCCTACCGTTTCCCCCAACTTTCGTGCGTCTCGTGTTCGCCACCGATGAAAACGAGCTATGCGCCAGATTTTCCTGGAGCCGACTTGGCGGAAAGACTGTTCACTGGGAGTTTGAACCGCGCCGCCTATCACGCCACGCCAAAACCGCGGGCCCACGGAGACTGGACCCGATTGTATCGCGTAGCGTACTTTCGTCGTTAGCGGCGCGTCACACATCTTCAAGGCTTCTTCGCTAGTCTCGCACTCTCTTCGCGTGGGCCGGATCTACAATTTTGTTTTCGGACCCGTTGTCTTGAACAATAGACAGGTTGCGCAAAAGCCGCATGCGGCTTTTGGGGGCGCAATGTCTCCACATGCGGCTTCTTGGTTATCGGCTCAAGTGGTCTTGGATGTGCTCAGGAGCCATCCCGGCAGTGTGGGGGAGGAGCGCAGATTATTTCCGCAGGCGGCTTTCTGCAGCCGCATGTGGTTTTACGCAAGCTCTCTAATAAAAGAGGGGGCTGGATGGTCGTCCGAGGCATTGAATCTACAATTTTTAGACGATGAGCACCTATTACGGTTCCTTCGACGTTTCCCTGCCTGAAGAACTCGTACTGCTTCCCGAGGGGTCTCAGCTAGTGTCTCGTCCAGTTGCCGGTTTCATCATCCATGTGTTCCTTCAAGCTTGAGTTCTCAGCATGTGAGAAGCACTTTTTACCCGATCTCAGCCTTTGAAATTCGGATCTTCCCTCAGAGCGCCGAGGAAGTCAAGTAAAAACACCCAAGTCAATCCTCGCTGCTGGGCATGGACCCAGTTTCCTTTGTTAAGATTAGGCGCATGTTGGGCAGATTCAATCTTCGCTCTCGGCAGCTTACGGCATGACTTGCACCAAAGTTCAACCAAAAGTTCAGGTGAACCGGCAGCTAGGTCAGCGATGATAGCACCATGAAGAGTCTCTTACTCATTGAAAAAACATGGGTAACTTGCAGCCGTTGGGAAGATTGGTGGACGCTTTTTGTCGGCCAGCCTGTTGGCGTTTCGCGGGTGACTGATTCTAAGACTATCGTGGCGGCCAGAAGGTTAGCGCACATTCTTCTCGGTAATTTCAGGCGCGGAACGGTGTAAGGCGGCGTAAAGAAACGTTACGTATCGGACTTCTGAACGTTTCTCACGTGCAAAACACGAGATCTTTCGAAGAAGTCACGTTTTTTCATCTTCTCCTTTTCCTCTACCATGCCGCAACGCCCTCGAGTGATAAAACTTAGAATCCCTGACTTCAGGAAGGGCATAGCGGAGTGGAGCGCGGCGTAGGAGTCTTATTTTCCCTTAATTAACGCCAGGTTCACCAATTCGGAAACGGCCTCCTGTTTAACAGGGGTGGGGCTCTGGTTCGCACGGCCTGAGGGGCCCTTGAGTCGCAATTACCAAGGCCTCTGCGTGTTCCAGGAGCGATTGCGCGCGGTGGCCGTTACGAGCAGAAGAAACTCACCGGCGGCACGGAAAGCGCATATACTCGACGGGTTCTTACGCACCTGCTTGAAGTTCCCCCATGTTTGGCCAAATTTCCGGTCTCCTGAAGAAATATACTTCGGATAGTAATGTGAGCGGCGCCACGGGGGACACTCGTATGTCGTACCTGTATCCGTGCTGGACGGATAAGACAATCAAGCGTCTTCAACAAGAGGGACTCGCGGTCGAATTGGCGGAGTGGGTTACATTTCGCGACTGGTTTTGTGGTGCGTTCTTCCGCTGATTTTATTCGCGAACTCAGCACAGGATCTTTTTTGAATCATACGATTTCCTCCATAATTGGAACCCCTCGACGGCCTGAAATCACGGCGAAGTCCAATGGGACCGAGTGGACCAGACTGGATTGGGTGGGGGTTCCGAAGTGGCCCGCTCAAGAGCGAGTCACCAAACGCAACTCCCACGTATCGCCTCATGCACCTTTGCGATGGATGTCAGGAACCGGAAAGAGATGGAGCTCGGTTCTCTGTCTGCAAAAAATGCAACGAGAAGACGCCGCGCCAGGTTTATTACTGTTCAAGGTACGTCTTCCGCCCGCTTTACTCATTCATTGTCGGAAATGATTTCACATCGCACTGGCCGATTCACAAAAGGATTTGCGGCAAGGCCCTCACTCCCGACTTGGAGGCCGTCCAGAACCCAATTATTTACACGGAACAATCGCTCGCCGCATGGGACCGCCGCGACGAGGGGTACCGTCGCTCCCCTGCTCTTCTCCGGCAAATTTAGTATCTCGACGCCGATGCCTCGGCGTGCGACTACATGTTTTTCTCCCCCGCTGGTCCCCATCCAATTCTCCTTCCCTTCTTTCTCGAACGCCTCGTCTTCCGTCTCACCATGCAGACGGCAATGTCCACCGGTGACCCGTATGCATCGAGGCCCTCAGCGAGGTAGTAGTTGAGATGTTCCCCCATGCATTTGTTGATCAGTTCGTCGCGGAATACGGGACTGTCGCAGAGTCCGTGGTCAAAGCTGTGCAGAACAGGCGCCCCGAGACCATCGGTCAGGCCTTGAGTCGGTGTAAAGCTGAATTCGTACGCGGCAGATGGATCGCCGTACGCCAAGATTGCGGATGGACCTTCTGACATGCAAGTACTTGCCCGTTACCCGAGCATGGTCGCCGACTTGGGTGCCGTCGTTTGAGTTGACGCGCAAAACCATTACAGACCTCCGCGAATGGTGGCCGCGCAGTTAGTCCGTCTGTCTGCCCACCTTGATTGGCGATTCATTTCTTTATTGTCCATCTTAGCTTTAACTTTGATAAAGGCGTTGCCCGCGCACGACTCGAACTTTCTTGCCTCAACATTGTAAACCCTGGGATTTCTTGCGACCAGAGTGGCGAATTTTGTGTCTTTCTCATACTGTAACTCATCCTAGTATCTGCTCTATGTATTAAGCTCGTGCGACTTCCTGACCAACCGGATTCAAGCCAATCCAATCCACCACGTCATTTTAGCGTCTTGTTCCATCGAAAACCCTATCTCCCATCTACTTCGACGAGCTGGTTCATCGTCCCATCGATACCGCCATTCCTCCTCGTTTTTTCATCTGCAAGGCAAAAATTTCAACAATTTTGGCTTCAAGTTAACTCCGTTCCTCAAATTATGTTCTTGAACTCTGAGCTTCAGTTGTCGATCCTGCTAGCCTGTTCCCCGTAGAAATACATTAGGAGAGGAGGAGGGTAGTGGCGGTGGTGGGATTCCCTGTGTAATAACGCGGATTCTCTTCCCCTCCCCACTGCACTCTTCCGTGGGTTCAGCTGATCGGGCATCAGGCGCCGAGCTACGACGCCACGACGCGACGCGCCACCACGCAAGCGCAGAACGAACGGCGTATTCAGTTTCAGTCAGCGCAGGAAATTTTCTCTGCTCCGATCAGATCATTACTTCATGTTGGCAACCATGTTCTTTTTTCCTTTTTCCTTTTTCCTTTTTGCGTTTTATTTTTATTTCGGTCTCGAAAAGGTGATTGAGTTTTTTCGTGATGGGTAGTCGGTTGGTTTGTTTGTTTCGCGTTTCACGGGGTGGAAAGGGGTCGGTTGCGTAGATATTGACTGCATGCGCGTCGGGGTCGCCGGGTGTGTATCTTACATGCACGCAATAATACTTATATCGATTATATTGAACCATCCTCGGCGAGCCCCCGGGGACACGGCACTACCAAGACCGGAGCCGAATCACTGGCATTTAACTTTCCTTGCTTGGCAGAGCGGCCACTGCCAGGTCTGGCTGGGTATTCAATACTCACGTGGCACGGGGAAAGTTTGGTCTACACCTTCATCCGCTTTACATCCCGTGTCCACGCGTACCGAAATCGAAATCGTATGGCCTCCCTCCCACCCAAAGGTCGAACTTGACTCACGCCGACGTCGGTTCATATCGTGCGGCGGTGCGGCGGTGCACGGAGACGAAAGAGATCCCGCAAAGGTCGCCTGCCGGTGGCGCGAACAGAAGAGAGGTCAATTAATACAATATCAATCACATGGTGTAACTTGTGAGACCGGAGTCATCGAGTTGGCTTGGTGGGGAGGAGGAGGGGGAAGGTCCATTCGATTCGAACGGCGACGGCGCTCCCCATTAATTTATTCAATATCTTTGCCGGCTTCGCCGTCGGTGCATCGGAAGAGGCAAATATTCAGATCCTAAATTGCACTCGGCAGTGAGTGAAAGCAGAGCAGAGAGCTTAGGAAGGACGGGGAGTTGGCAATGCGGTGCCAGTATGTATGTAGGTAAAAAAATTCCATGAACCGGACTGCCGGACTTCGTGCGAACTCGAGGGCGGAGGAAAGGAAGGTGTTTGAGTCTTGACTGAAAGGAGGCCGTACTACTTATTCGGTTTGAGTGTTCCCGGAAACGGATTGAACGCAGTGAATTTCACATGCAAATAACGGAGGGACGAATAACGGAGGTAGGCTCTAATTCAGCTTGTCATTCTGAAAGACAAATTTGCTAGTGGACAAGTCACTAGACAGCCGGTAGACAGACAGACAGCTAGCTACATTAGAAGTGCGGGGTACGGTGGCAATCGCAAATGAATTGATTAAGAATTATTGTGCAACTCAAGTCCGCATGCGCATTGGACTCGTGCACCTGTAGTCGATTACCGGTACCAGGTTGCGGCGTGGGACGAATGAACGGCCATGCTTGAAATTGAACATTGGGAATCGAATCTTGGGCCATGCCAGTGAGACGGCCTGATCCGATATTCCCAGTTTGAGATCCCGCCCCATCATTTTTCTCAACTGATTTTCCCCGCCATCGACCCTGCGCGGAAGCAAGACTTAGACTTTCTTTGAAGCGCTGTCTAATCTCCAACCGAGACGAGATCATTCAAATTGTTCGGACTTGAACTAGCTTCAATCGTCGTAGTCGTTGTGCTTGTCTCAGTCCGCAGGAGGACCTCTGGCCCGGAATCCGCCGACGGTCCAATCCGATAGGTGATCGCGGCGCGCTTCTTGTTGTCTAGTGACTGAGATGTATGCCTTTATCAGAAAATCATTTTTGCCCTCCATTCTTCAGAATCGAATCGACGTTGTTCTGTCTGCCCACCTTGATTGGCGATTCATTTCTTTATTGTCGACCTTAGCTTTAACGAGTTGCCCGCGCACGGCTCGAACTTTCTTGCCTCAACATCGTAAACCCTGGGATTTCTTGCGACCATTAATCCATCGTGAATGAAACTAAAGTGGCGCATTTTGTGTCCTTCTCATCCTGTCCTTAACTCATCCTAGTATCTGCTCTATGTATTAAGCTCGTGCGACTTCCTGACCAACCGGATTCAAGCCAATCCAATCCACCACGTCATTTTAGCCTCTTGTTCCATCGACAACCCTACTTGTCTCCCATCTACTTCGACGAGCTGGAGTCATCGTCTCATCGACGCTGCCATTCCTCCTCGTTTTGAAATTTTCACCTGTGAGGCAAAAATATCAACAATTTTGGCTTCGCGTCAAATCCGTTCCTCGGTTATGTATATTCTTGAACTCTGAGCTTCAGTTGTCGATCCTCCTAGCCTGTTCCCCGTAGAAATACAGTATGAGAGGAGGAGGGTAGTGGCAGTTGCTCTCTGGCCCGGTGGTGGGATTCCCTGTGTAAATAATAACGCGGATTCTCCTCCCATCCCCACACTCTTCCGGGTTCAGCTTGATCACCGGGCACTACGACGCCATGACGCACGCGCCACCACGCAAGCGCAGAACGGCGTATTCACTTTCAGTCAGCGCAGGAAATTTTCTCTGCTCCGATCAGATCACTACCGTTACTTAATGTCAACCATGTTCTTTTTTCTTTTTTCCTTTTTCCTTTTTGCGTTTTATTTTCATTTCGGTCTCGAAGACGATAAACGAGTATTGAGTTTTTTCGCGAAGACGGCGTGATGGATACTTCGTCGGTGGGTTTGTTTTACGTTTCACGTGGAGCGGGTGGAGCGGAGTCGGTTGCATAGCTATTGACTGCATGCGCGTCGGGGTCACCAACTGTACATGTGTATCTGACATCCACGCAATAATACTATATTGATTATATTGAGCGAGCCTTCGGGACACGGCACCAACAAGACCGGACCCGAACGAAACGAAGATTTGCGCGGTATCCACTGGCATTTAACTCTCTTTGCTTGACAGAGCGGCCAGGTCTCGGGCTGGCTCGGTATTCAATACCTTACGTGGCACGGGGATTAATATTTGGTCTACACACACACTCATTCCCTTCATTCCCTTCATCCGCTTCAAGTTACAACCCGTGTCCGTCCATGCGTACCGAAATTGAAATCGTATGGCCTCCCTCCCTCCCAAAGGTCGAACTTGACTCACGCCGACGCGACGTCGGTTCATATCGTGCGGCGGTGCCCGGAGACGAAAGAGATCATGCGCGAAATCGTATGGCCTCCCTTACCTTAGACTCCCAAAGGTCGAACTTGACTCACGCCGACGTCGGTCCATATCGTGCGGCGGTGCGGCGGTGCACGGAGACGAACGAGATTCCGCACAAAGCTAAAGGTTGCCTGCCTGCCGGTGGCGCGGAAAAAGGTCAATTACTTACTTCAATATCAATCACATGGTGTGTCTCGAGACCGGAGTCACCGAGTTGGCTTGGTACTAGTGGGGAGGAGGAGGTAGTGGAAAGTCCATTCGATTCGCATTCGATTCGAACGGCGACGGCGCTCCCCCGGGCCATTAATATTAATTTACTTGATATCTTTGCCGGCTTTGCCGTCGCCGTCGGTGCATCGGAAGCTGAGGCAAATCCTGCATTCAGATCCAATTCCAAAATATTAATTTGCGCTTGGCACTTGGCACTGGGCAGTGAAAGCAGAGCAGAGAGCTTAGGAAGGACAGGACGGGGAGTTGGCAATGCGGTGCCAGGATGTAGGTCCAAGAACCGGACTGCCGGGCTTCGTGCGAGGGCGGAGGGACGGTGTTTGACTGAAAGGAGGCGGCCGTACATACTTATTCGGTTTGAGGTTCCCGGAAACGGTGAACGCAATGACAATGGATTTCACATGCAAATAACGGAGGTACATACGAATGTAACGGACGGAGGTAGGCTCTAATTCAGCTTGTCATATCACACTGAAAGACAAATCTGCTAGTAGACAAGACAAGTCACAAGACAGTCAGTAGACAGACAGCTAGCTTCATTAGAAGTGCGGGGTACGGTGGCAATTGGAAATGAATTGATTATGAAATTATTATTGTGGAAGTTCGGAACTCAAGTCCGCCATGATGTGCATTGGATTGAGACTCATGCGCCTGCAGTCGATTACCGGTACCAGGTTGCGGCGTGGGACGAACGAACGGCCAAGCTTGGAAGTTGGAATTGAACGTTTGGGAATAAGTATTAATCTTGGGCCATGCCAGTGAGACTGTCTGTCTGATCCGATATTATTATTCCCATTTTGAGATCCCGCCGCATCAATTTTTCTCGACTGACTGATTTTCCCCGCCTTCGACCCTGCGCGGAAGCAAGAGTTAGACTTTCTTTGATCATGAAGCGCTGTCTAATCTCCAACCGAGACGAGGGTTATGTATCGTTCGGACT
The DNA here is from genome assembly GCA_014925785.1 of Mycena galopus ATCC 62051. Classification (NCBI taxonomy): domain Eukaryota; kingdom Fungi; phylum Basidiomycota; class Agaricomycetes; order Agaricales; family Mycenaceae; genus Mycena; species Mycena galopus. Next base: position 123,752 of record WIQG01000280.1, read on the forward strand.
TGAACTAAGTAGCTTCAATCTTTCTCAGTCCGCAGGAGGACCTCTGGCCCGGAATCCGCCGACGGTCCAAGTCGTGGAATCCGACAGGTGATCGCGGCGCGCTTCTTGTTGTCTAGTGACTGAGATGTATGCCTTTATCAGAAAATCATTTTGCCATCCATTCTTCAGAATCGAACGTTGTGTACATACGCGCTTCTCATCTTTTCCCTTGTTCTCGACAGCCGGACTGGCCCAGGAATATTAATTGTTTGCCTAACGACGGCGTCGGGCGCTATCCGTAATGCGCGGACTCGCGTCATGGAGTAATGGTCAGCATGAAACTCCTGATGCGTCACAGTGCCGACTTGGCCATTTTCGGAATGGGGGGAAATGGTTGATGCCATATCCACGGTGCCTGGACTTGGTCGCCGTCGTGCGGATGTCGGAGCCTTGCTCATGAGCACCCGGACAGGAACGTTTTCACGTCGCTGTCCGGAAGCTCTGTGGAAAAGAGTTAGACAGGTCACCCCAAAAAAAGAGGCAGCGAGGCAACGGCGTGCGCGCCACGACTTCGGCCGACTGTCGTCGCCGCTGTTCAAGAATAAATTCGGGGGAATGATCACGTTACAGCACGCGCGGCGACGCGCTGTGCGAGAAACGGTTCAAACACGGAAGGAAGAAACAGTGGTGAGAAGAAGCAAGCGAAGGCGAGGTGAGAAGATGATGAGATTAGGGTTTGCCGTTAGCCGTTAGCATCGAGATCTGTCGTAAGCCATCGAGATCGATCGTCATAACATAATGCACATGTCCTGTTTATTTGAAAACGCGGCGAACTTTGTTCTGCCTCACTCAAAGACTTTCAGACCATGTCCACAGCACCATCATCTAGCGCAACTGCGACCCAGACAGGCAGCAGGTCCGCCACCACCAAGACCAAGAGAGATAGAGAGCGGACGAGGGAGAAGGAGAGGGAGGCAGTAGGAGGTGCAGCGAGCAAAAAACACCACATCTGTGGTATATGCCAGCGGGGATTCAGCACGACTGGACACCTTGCGCGGCATACGCGTGTGCATACCGGGGAGCGCAATCACAAATGTCCGTTTCCCGGGTGTGAGACAAAGTGTTCAAGGCAGGATAACCTGCAGCAGCAGTGAGTCCATCTTTGACCTCCATATTATCCATATTGCCACTTGAACATGTCAAGCTAACGAGCCAAACGCAGCTATCGCATCCACCTCTCGCCTGGTTCGCGGCGCAAATCCGGGCGTACCGTTCTCAGGAGCCAAAGTACCCCGGCGGCTAGCCCACTCAACGCCGACGACATGCATACTCTAGATCAACATCCCAGGCCAGAGTCGCCGCCACTCTCACCCCCGCCACTCGAGGATTCGCGCTTGTACCTTCGCGGTGGCATGGACATCGACTCTCCCCCCAATTCCCCACCGCCACTAGTGCAGGCCTACGTCCCCTCACACGGACACACGCGTCGGCGGTCGCCCCCGCCTCTGGTGCCCACTCATGCACAGATCCACGCGCCCGTACCGAGTCACAGGCTGCTCCCGCACATTGATACCACCTCGCGCGTCAACTCCCCCGCCGCGGAGGAGTACGACTACTGGAGCACATCGTCTGCGTCCGATTACCCTTCGTCCAACTACCCTTCGCCTACCGCGACGCAAAGCCCCCTCCACTACACCCACGCGCACCCCCGCGCCTTCCGCCACGCGTCGCATTCTCCTGCGGGCGTCCCAGTAGCGCGCAGTCTCACGGCGCGCCACTCGATCGGGAGCATCGGGAGTGTTTATGGCCACGTCCCGCCAGCGATACCGATTCACCCGTCGCAGCAGGTACAGGTGCACCAGCCGGTCCCACAGTACGTCGGTGCCCCATCCGCGCCGCAAGGGCAGTACGCCTACCCCGCGGAGCGCTCCCAGACCTTCCACGCCCGCGCGCACCAGTTCGAACAGGAACGCGAACAGGCGCGCGCGCGGGAGGACCCGCAAAACCAGCCCTCGCCCAGCCCGCCGCCCTCGTCGCACCACAGCCCCCAGACGCCGTACACGCCCTGGCGGGAGCAACCTGCCTCTATTTACGCGCCTTCAGGGCACCAAGTGCACCACGGCTACCCCGCCAACTACGACGCGGCGCCGATCCAGCAGCAGCACACGTACGACGCGACGTACCCCTGCTCGCCCGCCTACGACGGCAGCTCGCCGCCCTCCCCGCAGCAGGACGGCACCGTCGCGTATCAGTACCACGAGCAGCAGTCATACGCTGCCGCGTACAACAACAACGCGACCGGTAGCCTTTACGCGGCGCACGCGCACGCGCAGTACCCGGTCACGGCGATGCAATATCAGCACCACGAGACTGGGGTGCAGAGGCCGTACAGCCCGCTGCTCCTCGCGGCGTCTCTGCGGCGCACATCCGATGCGGTGGACGGGGACGTGCGCCCGCCCCCGAGCGCGTGCGCAGCGGACCTCGTGGGGTACGCGGCGGCGGAGGCGCAGAACGACGCGTACGAGGCTGCGGTGGCGCAGGCGGAGTATGCGGACGCGCAGCGGGATCCGCATGACGAGCGGGTGCGGGACAGCTACGCCACCACCGCCGCATATGCGAATGCGAATGCCGCGTATGACATACACCACGCGCAGCCGCCGCTCCTCATGCAAATACCGCTCCTCCCAGCGGGGCAGTATATGACGGAGTACGGGCAGTGGGCCGGTCGGGTAGCGGAGGTCAGCTAGCGGGGTCGTCCCCTTCATATTTTCTTTCTTCTACCTTCTGTTCATTCTCTATTCTCTTCTCTCGGTCTCGCTCTGTTGTCGATCTATAGTACAGTACAGTGTATCCTTTCTTTCATCTCGTCTTGTCTCGTCTCGTGTTGTCTTTCTTCCTCTTCCTCTCCTCCCCATCTTATCGTGTTGCTTTCTCTTCCCGTACATAGCATTACATCTCGCCGCATCTTCGCATCGCATCACACATAAATAAAATTTCGCGTACATACATACCTCACACCTGCTTACTTACGCCATTTGGGCACCATATAGTATAATCAATCCCGTATATAGCCGTATAATACTTGTACATTATGGATCATGGATCTATGTACAACTAGAGGTTGGTTTGGTAGGAGCAATGGAACGACTTCAGCGGATATCCAGGTATGGAAAGCGAGTTGCCTTTTCTGGATTACGCCACAGAAGCCCACTCTGCCGGGTATGACCTTCGACCAAAGTCTGTGCTATGCTACGGGTACCGTGCTTCTATTCGGCTTCGAGAGGTTCGATTTTTTTTTTAAAAAGCCCTTGAATTAATTTTCGTCTCGTGCCACGTCGGAATGGGCCAAGACAGAAATCATCAAACTTCAAAGCTGCGGGCCTGCTAATGCAAATGAGATGGAAAGTACGTTTGAACGTACGACGCGATGCGCCGTCTGTCTCGCGAGAGGCGATCACGATTCAGTTTTGACAACAAGCAAGTCAGGAAGCGCCCTAAACTATCAAAACACTGATGTCGACCCACAACCCTTCTCCAAGCTCGAGAATGGAGCCTCTCAAAATAAGTAATGCTGAAGAAATCTCACACGGTCGGGACAGACAACTCTAGTTATGTATGTGATTTTGGCGCTTTGTACTTAGCCGTGTGTGGTCTAGTACACACCACACACAATTGGATAAGCTAAGAATTCTCTGTGCTACCCCGCGTCAGGGCGCCAGCATAGGCTAGCACGAGCGGGTATCAGTAGTGGTGCGCCAGCCGACTTCACGACAACCGACGAACCGACGTCTCTGCTATTCGAATTTCGGCGATGCGAAGTCGCGAGATCGTGAAGCTACTACTAGTTTTCACCCTGTTTCGCGTTTGAAGCACAGATCCAGCATGGTATGCACGTCCAGCAGGTCAAATCCAAATCGTTCGCCGGTTGAATCAAGAAAGAAAAAAGAAAGAAAAAATGGGCTTTCCAAAATTCAATTGAACTTGGTTCCGTCCGGGTTACGCGGACCACGGACGGCGAAGTCTAGTAAAGTGATGAGCCGGACGGTCGATGATCGCTGATTTCGCAGCGCGCGGATCGGGCTTAGTTGGGAATGGAGAGGTCAAATATTTGTTGAGTTGAGTTGGCAACCTGACTATCAGCAGCAGCAATTTGTTCAAGTACTACCAACCATCGCCTTAAATCCTTTCGTCGGTGTCACTTGGTGTCGACTCCCATTGGCAGTAACGCAACATGTAAGTAAACCCAAAACTTCAGTGATAAGACATATATTACGGCACCATCCAGAGATCCACAGGAACAATAACAACTGCTGTGGAAGAATGAAACAAAATGAAACCATGTCCATGATAGCGCGGCATTTGCAATTATCGGTGGCGCCCACAAAGTGATACAGAGGCTTGTAGCAACGAGACTTCAAGCTATTTATTCTAGCTCGCGGTATAAATTGCGCATAAGTTCTGGCTGGCGGGGAGAGTATGGAGTAGATTGCCAACATGAATCGAAAAGTGGTAGGTAGGTAGGTAGGTAGGTAGCATTACACGGCATGGTCCCGCTGAGGAACGCCGGTTTGAGGAAGTATCCCGGTGGAATCAAAAAATTATGGCGTATACAAACCGCGAGAGCGGCCAAGAGGCTAGGCCCTGTAGAACCGTAGTACGACCTAGTGCGACAGGCGTGAGATCTCCTCGCTCTTTCTCTCGTTGTTCGCCAAGCGCCGGTTGTCGTAGTCTTATCAACGTCGTGTAATCATCTACAAAATCAAAATTTAATGCAGCGGATGAGATGTCTGTCTATATTCAGCTGCCAGACTGCTCTGCATTCTGAACGGTGTGTGGGAAGTACACCGTCTGAAAGCCGAAGAAAATCATGCTTGACCCAAAGTGTCTGATCATTTAACATCCTACTCCGTGCCACGGAGGGAAGCGATATTGATTGGCGAAGAAGCACGTCGACTGGACGAGCGGCAAACTGCCACTCGACCCAATTCAGGTGCGCGATCCCGAAGTCCGAGCGACTTGAGTCAGTGATCAACGCAGTCGCGGTGAAATTTAGAATCACAAAATGCGGCCAACGTTGGAGATGGCCACGACGTCGTGCATGCTAGGAGAGCTGTTACTTGGCTGTTACGGCCTTTGACGGTAACCTGAGGCACATGGCCTCTCAAAGAACCACTAGAACTGCACATTTCAGCAAACATTTCGGGAATTCAAGGTCCGAACCGCAGAGAACGGCAGGCACACGTTCCCGCAGTACACGGCCTCGGTGATATGACTGCACGAAGAGATCCGCCGCTTACCGTCGCTTACCATCGATCATCCAGCGTGGTGGATGTGCGCCAACCAATGATTCCCGTTCACGAGAGAAATATAATCCGATACATCCCACACACAACTGTGAGGCGCAGTGTGCACTGTGCATAAATGACGGATGCAGTGAAAAGGGGCAGAAGACATGGGAAGAAGTAGAAAGAAGTCCTTACGGAAGCGTGTAACTACAGGCTACGACGTGGAGGAGTTGATACTGGACCGATAATGCCCGAAACTCAAGCCTCGGTTTGTCCCACGTCAAAAATTCCTCTTCCGCAGACACCTCTCCCAAGAACGTAGACAAATCTGCTGAGGATGGAAAGAAATAGCGGCATGCATGGAATATATATCCTTCCTTTTAATTGCCTTAGTTGTTTGGTAGAAAGCGTCAACCTCTCTGTGATATCCGGCAATTACCGAAATGAATGCAGAGTTTACAACAAGTTCAAGTCAGTTTGGTGCCTCACATCCAACATCAATTCTAGATCGAGTGATGGTTGAGATTTGATGTTTCCAGTGCGCATTCGTTCAATTTTACAGCTCTTACAGTAAAGCTAAATTTTCAGCGTGAACGTTGCCATCCCAATGCCGTCGGAGCCCATCAAATAATTGGTGCACACCTCAAAGTCGGGCCGTTGCCTTCATCTCCGCGGTGAGCCTACGTAAGGTGATCAATTAGAAATTTGGTAAAACAACGGTTTAATAACCGTGGTGCGAGGGATAATTTCTGTTGCAAAGATTTGTCCGTTCCAATATTGAACTACCTTCCTCCGTAGTATTTCGAAGTGTTCATTCATTTTGAACTCGCCGAGATGGCCGAAAAAATTCCTTTCGAATTAAGTATAGCGAATTTTGAAACATTGATGGCTTCTCGAGGATTCCTGATTTAGCTCAACTCATTCAGAGATTTCAACTGGCTCTAAAGGAATCTAGTGACTGCCGTATTTCATTCAAGAGTCTGTATCGAAGCAAGGCAATCCGCGAGGGCATGTGATCACTTTTCCGAATCCCTCGATCTCTCTTTCCTATTCTGGCCGGCGCCGTGCCGTGGACCCGTGACAACAAGTGCGCGAAGGTTCGGTATTCTCCGTGGGGTGCAACCCTCTCTCGAATTACTCGCATGTTCGCACTTAGTGCGGGAGCGAACTCGCGGAACAGAGGGCAGATCTTTGCTGATTTAGCACCTGCAATGAAGAAAGAACTCAAGAGTCCCGGGGGAGTAAAAAATCCCTAATACTGGCCGGTTCAAACTACAACCTCGTCGAAACCACGAGCTCGCTCAACGGTCTGATTCACACTGGGAATGCGGGAGCTGTTACGAAGCCAATATCAGACTCACTAGCACCGCCCATAAAAATATCTCTCGTGAACATTTAACGTGAACTTGTTCAATCCATGTACCTAGTCTGAAATGGGAGAGCTGAAACTCGAGAACTAAGACAACCGGCAGTAAAGAATTAGGTATATTGAACTGGTAAAACCACGTAACTCGCAAGGCACACGAACGGAGGACGACCTCAAACATTTACATCACTGGTGAGAAAAGGCTTTTCGGGAGCTTCCGCGAGGGGCCCGAATTTCGGGGTCGATTTGCAAGTTTTAACCGTAGCGTGATTATGTGATATTCGTGGTCCACGTCAATCGCGAATTCGACCATGTTGTCAGTCTTCAACTAATTCTATAATATTGCTGGAGACATTGTCCCAGAGTGGGACAATGCCACATGGTGGCGCAACCACCCGATGAGCGGCGCCAAGCCTTCGGACTGACAGCACCTTCAAGAGTCAACATGCGACAGCACGGACGCGTGAGCTGTGCCGCCACCCAGCTCGTGTTCGGATGCACCCTTCTCCGGTCTTCCTTTGTGCCGAGATAATTGTCGCGCCCCTGTGGCTCACTGTTCAATGCAAATCTTCAAGTTGATAGACATCTTTTGAGGCGACAGCAAGAGTCACCATCCGACGCACGCACTTCCCCACAATTCGTACTCGCCCGTAGTCTCCGAATCTCCGAATGCCGAGATATCGCAGCCCTGTGGTTACAAATGCGCTGTTAAGCGCAAATCGCGCCGCAGAAGCCACATTCGAAGTGATACATAGAGATCTCGCAACCGCTTTAGATACAATTCGGCCGAGATTGAAGCGAACCCCCCAAAGAAACGTGAGCGGCGGAAATGGCTCGTGGGGAAGCGACCGAGCACAGAATCTGTCACTCAAGGTAGCGGTACCAACCTTAACACATCAATTAATTCCCAGCCAGCCGCGTCCCCATACGGCATAATTGACGTGGCGGCGGCTTCTCTCGTTGTTCAAAGTCCGCCGATCTGTATGGATTTCCGGGGTGCCTCAGTGGGTGTGAAACTCGCCATTAGGTATTAGCGAGACATGGGTTGAGAGTTTAAATGCAAACACCGCACATATATTAAGACCTCTAAGCGGAGAGGTGAAAAGAATATCCGTCCCAGTAGTGACGAGAAATATGGGTGACGGTCAAGTTCAAGTTCCGCGGCACTTCGGTTCAATGTGAACTCATGACTTAAATTTATTCCAATTAATTGAATGTGGCTGGCAGAATCTGCCCAGTGCGGACCAACAATGATGGGAAAGTAGATCCGTCATGCGTTCGGGGGTTTCGAGGCCCATTCCATACTCCGCTTTCCGCCTGTTTGTTGGAGGCATTTCATACTCCGCTATTGGCCTTTTTGTTCTCAGATGGTTGATGGCCGCCAAAAATGCAGAATTGTGGTAGGTAGACACACCAGGTGTTGCCTTAATGGTGGAAATTACAGCTATTTGCGGAACATAGGGCGCGGCCCGTTTTTTTTTTTTTGTGAGTTTTCACGAGATCGGCTCCTGTGAGCTCAATTCTCGACCATTTCCCTTGAAAGTTAGCTCATTCGATTTGGACGGAGAATACGGAGTTCTTGATGTTGCCCGATTTTTATTAACCACCTCAAAATCATTTCGTGGGTCACATTGGGCTGTTTTTAGACCTCTGGGCACAGAATGAGTGCCAGAGGCCCATTTGTAATTCAATTACCCTAGATTCTCAATATGATGTACTTTGGTGTATTGCAGAGGGCTTCATGTACCGGTATTTTTAATGTGAGCTGTACTTCAAATCCACAGCTCACATTCTTAGTCATGGGAAATTGGTCCTATATGTGCAAAAACACCCCAATCTGACCCACCAAATCATTTTGAGCCTGTTAGCAAAAATCGGGTGAAGTTAAGAACTCTGTATTTTCTGTCCAAATAGACTGAGCTAACTCTCAAGGGAAACGGTCGAGAATTGAGCTCACAGGAGCCGATCTTGTGAAAACTCACAAAAAAAAAATGGCCGCAACCTATGTTCCGCAAATAGCTGTAATACTAAGGTCTCCATCAGTCCTGAAAACATCCATTAAGTCGGCCCCAGGGAAAAAACTGGGGAGCCATCTAGTGGCTCGATGGCTGCCTCACAAGTCTCTAATATTGGACCCCTCTGGGGTGGTGTTTCAAGATGCACCAAATTCAATTGCACTTCTTCGCGTCCTCTTAACACACAGCATCCGAATCACAAAGTCTGGAGCAACTCCGCAAATTGATCCATGTACGGAGTTGGCGGAGTTCGAAATGTTTGAAATGCCGAGTCAAGACTTGAAGTTTAAGTTGTGCTTCAAATCTTGGCTAAAACTGTCTGTGCAAAAGATATGGGAGAGAGCAGGTATAGTATTAAAGGACAAAACTAAGACACTGACCAGGATGCCCACAAACCACTGATTGCTGCATCAATAGAGCAAACCCACGGCCTGACAGAAGCTCAGAGTCCTAGCGAGGAAGCCAAAGCCCAATTGGCATGAACATATACAGAATACAGGAACAGTGCAATTAGTCATAGTCTTGGCTAACCATTCCTCGTGACATCCCAATTTCATGACAGGTTCTCAAATTGGGATGTCATGAGGGACATCATGAGAGATGGTTAGCCGAAACTATCCTAGCGAGGGATCCGAGGGGAAGAAAGGATAAGGATTCCCACACTGGGTTATATAGTACGTACTACCCAGTACCACGTGTTTGAAGTGATCAGTGACAATCTTGGGCTTGACATTTGACAGATCACATGCCAGCACAATGCCAGGTCCTAGGGCAGTAGCTGGGGCAGCCAGAGGTGCCAATAGAGGGGATTCCCTTCAAGTTCAGACCAAAGATTCAACCACAGGCTGGATTCAAAGCAGAAGCTCAGAGTCCTAGCAAGGGGGCTGAAGCCTAATATATATACAGAATACAGGAACAGTACACCTACCAATAGTCTCATCATGTCATCCCAATTGAGGATCCTGTCATGAAATCAGGATGTCATGAGAGATAGTTAGCCGAAACTAACCTGGCCAGGGATCTAAGGGGAAGAAAAGTTAAGGATTCCTATGCCGGGTTATACAGTACGTACTGCGCAGTACCACGTGTCTGCAGTGATCAGTGATGATCTTGAGCTTGATACTTAACAGATCACATGCCAGCACAATGCTAGGTCATAGGGCAGTAGCTGGGGAAACTAGAGGTGCCAATGGAGGGGGATTCCTTTCAAGTTCCAATAGTCTCAGCTAACCCTCCCTCATGACATCCCAATTTGAGGATCCTGTCATGAAATCAGGATGTGATGAGATGGTTAGCCAAAACTAACCAGGCCAGGGATCCGAGGAGAAGAAAGGTTAAGGATTCCCACACTGGGTTATACAGTACGTACTACACAGTACCGTGTGTCTGTAGTGATCAGTGATGATCTTGGGCCCGATACTTGACAGATCACTTGCTAGCACAAATGCTAAGTCCTGGGGCAGTGGCTGTGTTGGAGATGCAATCCGGCATCTCGGAGAAGATGCTGGAACACTGACTGATGTGCTTAGTGATCGCCGAGGGAATGCCGAAGTCGGGCCCAGTGATCCCATGCCCTGTTTATTCCAAATTTACTCAATTGATATTTTCTAGATAGTTTAGCTCATAGTATAAATAGTGGGATGAGGAAGACATCCTCGTCAGCTTGTAATACGTGGTCTAACAACTACTTGTGCAAACTTACCTGGAAATAACAATAGGCTGGGGGCAACCAGTGCCAAAAGAGAGGGTTCCTTTGACAGCCAAGTTCAGACCAAAGGTTCAACCGCAGGCTGGATTCACAAAGAAGAAATTTAGTCTCATCCGCGAGATTTATATCCCCTGGTCCTCCGTATATGATCTGAGTATGTGCAGATTATTACAAAACGGCACTAGCATGGGCAGAAATTCCAGCTCTATGTATTGGTCCGTGCTCATCATTACATACTGAGGCTACTATGGCTTAGGATGGTGATTTAAAGCCGTTGTATATGCGTCAGGGGTCACTTTTTTATTGGCCTCGACCACACTGCGAGCCAATCATCACGGAAATCCCAAACCCGTTAGCCCACAGCTCTGAGTGTTCAACATGATTGCAAACTTAGACTTAAACCCATCGACAACGAGCAGGCTATTTGTGAGTACTTATCTGAACGGATATAATCCATACCATTAGGGCTTAGGAGAACCGTGGTAAGCAGTCTGTACTTACTCGGGTTGATATTCCCCGATGACGTGCTTGCGAGGAGGTAATTTGACTTCCCCGACCCACATCGCAGCCAACGTCGAGGCTGATCAGTGACCTCATCCATGGCCTCATGCACGACGAATATTACCGGATTTCTGAATCCTTGGAGTTCTGCGCTTGACCTCACCGCGGGCGTTGCCACGAGCGTACCTCGTCATTTGAACCACATAAATTTAAACGGCTTTATTTAGAACGAACCGAGGTCTATTATTGGGTGACCCAGGTTTGCCAGCTGCGGAGACTCAATCACGCGGCGCGGCGTCATTGATTTTTACAGAACTTTCCCAATCCCAAGGCAGCTTTTTTCCGATGGAATTTGCCCGTCTCCCTCTGGCCTCACTTTTCAATCACGCGTTTCAGCCTCCGCCAACTGCGCACATCGACCTTGCCGAAGAACTGCGACATTCCACTCGACCATTTTTAATTTGTTTCGGCTGAGCATTCAACCACTCTCAGCAGCAGCCGCTGAAGGAAGGCCGTCTTGATTCTTGTCAACTTGAAGCAAGACTCCTATCACCTGGTCTACTGACTCCAAAATTCAGAAATCCAGTCGCACAATGTTCGTCATGCATAAGACCATGGGGGGGATGAGGTCAATCAACCTGCAGGCGGTCTACCATGAGGCGTCGGAGATGCCAGCCAGCGCGATGTTCTCGTATTTGTTAAATCACCTCGGGAATCCCCTCGTCGGGGAAATATAGCCAATTCCAACAAACCCAAATGTACAACATACGAATATACAGTACATATAATCATCGACACTAAGTCGTCCACTTTTTTTTGGATTATCCGAGTCTAATTGTCAACTTGAATCGAGACTCCTATCACCTGGTCTACTGACTCCAAGATTCAGAAATCCGGTCGCACAATGTTCATAATGCATGGGACCATGGGGGGGATGACGAGGCGTCGGAGATGCCAGCCAGCGCGATGTTTTCGTACTTGTTGAATCACCTCGTGAATCCCCTCGTCGGGGAAATATCAGCCGATTCCCACAAACCCAAATGTTCAACATACGAATTACAGTAAATATAATCATCGACACTAAGTCATCCACTTTTTTTTTTTTGGATTATCCGAGTCTAAGGATCCCGAGCGGCCCATCCATCTCGGTCTCCGTCTAAAATGCAGTAGTAGTACAGTAACCATCACCACCATCAGCCAGCAAAACTTTCTCTATAGTCGTGTGTAGGGTATATCACGACGCGCAGCCTTGGAGGAATGGAGGGCTTGATAAATCCAGATCATGCAACGCCCATCGCCCCGCCGCCGCCACATCTTGTTATTGGGACGCAAACGCACGGTCGCCGCACTCGATATCATGCAACAGCCACCGCCACGACGCGCCGCCAAAGCGCTATCGGCGCGGCACGCTAACGCTGCGACTCCGGGCCTGCTTCCCGCTCTGGCTCCCGAATATGCGCTTCAGCAGCCCGCCGTGGTGCTCCTGCGTCGCGTGAGGCACGGGTGGGTACGCCATGGGGTCTTGGTACTAGAAAATAAACGCCGGATTAGTATAATTCCTAAGAGGATGGGGCGGAGGGGACGCACAACGACCTGGACCTTCCGGTCGCTGGGGTACACGACCGTGTATGCGCCCGCGGGGGCGGTGACGTACTGGACCGCGCCGTTGCCGCCGCTGGGGTACTGCACGCCATTGTACTGCACGCCACCACCGGTGTATTGCATCCCGTATTGCACAGCGCCGTACTGCGGCGTCGGCGCCTGAACGTATGTGGTCGGGCCGCGACTACTGCGCTGATGCGAGGACGAGTGGCGTGAAGGCGAGGCCGTGTGGCGGCTGGGCGAATGCGAGTGCGCGCGGCGATGAGAATGCGAACTACGGTGCGAGCTGCGCTGGCCGGAGACCTGCGAGATGGAGTCGTTCGGGGAGACGGTGTCGACGGCGATGGTGTGGGAGCGGAGCGGGGAGCGCACATTGCCTGTCTGCGCTACAGGGTGCCCGTGCGATCTAGAAGCCGAATTTGAGCGGTGCGACCCATGTGAATTAGAGCGGTGGGACGGCGTGGGCGAGCGCGACGACGAGATGGACCGCGAGTTGGTGTTATTGTAGAAACCGTTTCCTTGCACGTCGGAGCGCGGGACAAAGGGCGATTTGTACTGCGACGCACAGTGCGCGGTGTCGTCCGCCCAATTTGTGATACGCTGCTGGGTGCGGTGGAACTGCTGGTACGCCGCGGGAGACGAGTCGTATTCAGTCATGGTTCAATATCCTGCTGGCGCGTTAATAAAGCGAGGTGCTAAGCTTATGAGGCTAAGTAGTCGTACGATGGATGCACGGAGCCAAATGTGGGCTTATATCCTGCTCGCGGTGTGTAATTTGCCGATTTAGTGGTGTGGGGCCGTGGGACGTGGGTGCAGTCCAGATGCACCTGGTGGTCTAAGAGGATTGAGTCGAGGTCCGCGCAGCGGGTCGGATATTCGTAGGTAAGATGACGAGCTGGAAGATTGGGCGACACGATCACCAAGTGACACCGCACTGTGGCTGAACCATCGCCGTCTGCAACGCGATCCGACAATCCCCGACAACAGACACGAGTTATGATGTGACTGACAGTCACCCCTTTTGTTCTCTTTTGTTCTCTTTCTTTCTTCAAGGTTGCTTCAAAGTCTTGGTCTCTGTGCAGCGTTTTCGCCCTTTGTATTGCTTACTCGACTATCATCCTGCGTCGTTATCACCAGCGGGCGCACGTCACTCATGCTGATTGTCATCTGGACCCACATATTACGGGAGACTGCATGCATCCCGCCGCTACCCAGCCGATGTCATCTCTGACGAGCACTGTGAGCTGTGGTATGTAGTGGCGCCTGAATTCTTTTACTTTTGGGTGATCGCACGCTCCGTTGCGCATCAAGCTTTCGCGGGCCCGCCAATCGGGCTCTCCCGTAACGTAAAAATCCGCTCCCTTGGTTCGGCATTCCCCCTTGGCACTATTTCCTCTTGAGTTTTTTTTGCGCTTGGGCCGCCGCACACGTTTCCCGTCTCCCGACCCCATTTGTTCCGTGCGACAAAATGCCGTTGCCATTGCGTCGGTGTTCTCCCTGGACCTAAAAAATTCCCTCCCGAATATGCACTTGTCTTCCATCTCCGGTATCTTCACTTTTTTTCTCAACTCAAGCCGACCTCATGCTCTACGCTTCCTCGCCTAGGAGCGCCAGACACACTCATCGAGTCTCCTATTTTAATCTCGAAACGCGCGCCGCCAAACTTTCCGATACGCTAATATTAATTTGATAGCGCGCCACAGGTAATAAGTAGGTATCTCGCCGCGGAGAAATCGATGACAGACCGTGTGGTGCGTATTCTTTCCGATAAGGAGTTAATTAGCCTGGACGGCAACCGCACAACGGCTTCGCTTATATCGGGTTACGCGTGTCACCACTTACACCGTCTATACTTAAACGTTCATGTCTATCTATATCTAATGGAGCGCCGGCGAATGTTTACTTTGTCTAGGCGAATTGGCTCATTCAGCCAAAAAGGAGTCCGGGCCTGTTGCCCCTCGAAATAACTAACATGGACCCTCTGAAGCAATCTTGTCTGTGACATTTGGGGAACTTGGATTTCTTGCACAACATTTGGCTGACTCAACCACCACCTGCCATATGCAACTATAATGTGACATGAACTCCACCCATGTAATAATATACACCCGTAGGAGTTCACTCGTATAGACTCGAGTCGTGGAGTTCACCATCGAGCGAAATGGGATATAGTGCAGGTCGGCAGATTTTGCGCACCAGGGAAAAATGAAACAGTGCAGCTGTAGGGCATTGAATTCACTGTTCAATGATCTCGCACGGCTTGCGAATGAATGAACCGAACCCGTTCACGATACAAAGGGAGGAGAGGTACCACCATCGGGTGGAAGGTTTGACGCGGACCTGTAACTGAGCACTGCCGTCCACCGGATGTTTCGTCCGTATTTAGTACACCTCAAGAGTCAAATCCTTTCCTACCGCATGGTTCTCCGGCCACTTGGTGTACTGACACTGTACGTTGAATACCGCCAATACGCCGTGTGCGAAACGAAGCAAAAAATCAAGCCAAGGATTGAACGGATGCTGGAAGGTCGTGCCCGGAATCGAACCGGGGTTGCCAGAATCAGAATCTGAAGTGCTAACCGCTACACTACACAACCGTGAGAGCGGAATTGAAGTGTATATATATGGTGTTCCAGGAAGAGTTGGTTCCTGAAGCTCCCGTGGTTCTTCTATTGATTCTTTTTCCTTTACATGGTAGCTCCTCGATCAGTACTCGAAACAATAATGCGCAGCCTATGTAGGTTATTCCTTCGAGTCGTGAGACTACATTCGGAGGAGCGATACTCTGTCAACTGTAAAATTCACGGATGGTGGTTAGACAACTTGAAGCTGGGACTTGGAGGAGGGGGAACCAAGAGCGGCTTCCCGCCCTCCAGGCGGGTCTACTTCCCAACCATGACGCAGTCGCATGCAATTCAAATCTTCCCAAAGTCCAACATCGACTGAACCCCCGACCGCGAGAAGTTGTTGGCATGATGTGCCGAAACGAAGCCGAAAGCCGAATCCGTCATGCCGAAGATTTAAATGTTAATGTTTGCTCTCTCAAATTTAGGTACAGTAGGGGCGAAATTTTTGGGACCAATTATGAGAATCTGCAGCTATATACTCAGATATAGCCTTTCGGCAGGTCCGCCGGTGGGCAGAGTTGGCGGAGTTGGCGGAGTTTGAATTGGCACGGACTGTGTGCCGCCCATCCCTCGGCTACGATTCCAATGTGTAATATTGATAAGGAACCATACGCCAACAACGCATTCGACTTGGCGACAGACTAGTGATGAAGGAGGATTTTGTCAAGATGAAAAACACTGACCACCCCTGGCGCAACGAACATCTGGGAGAAGACGTGGGTCAAATTGTCGTGGCATCTCTCCGCCTTGGACAGAAGACTGATAAATTCTAATCAAATCCAGATTTTGGCTGAAGTTCATCTTCTTTTTGGGGTTATTCAGCACTGTCAGGGACGCGATGATATCTATAAAAATATTGGCTGAATGGTCAAATATAAGTATCCAAGTGGCCAACACCGTGGACTCCGGGTGACACGAAGTGTCGGGGTGAGATTGCTATTATTCTCCGATGACCGCCGCGGCCTGGGTGGGCGGAGCGAGCTATATTAGTACTATATTCGTTAAAATATCGGTTTGAAGACGGTCAAAAAAATTGTACAAGCGTTCCTCGTTGAACTAAAATGATACGAAGAAAGGTGGGTTTCGAGCGCCGTTCTGGTCGCGGATTGCGATCCTCGAATTCGCTCGAGTTTGTCTTGCCTTCTTTTCGTTCTTTCGCTGCAATGCACGGTACTGGTCTTCGAATTCCCATCTCACGGAACCGGCATGGTGAATTTGTACGGCATCCAATTTGAACATATACGGTGAAGGTGATGAGAATAATTATGAGGTGAGGCACACGACGCGTGGGACTCGACCAGAACGACCGAAATGGCCATCCTTGACGTCGGCGGTAAAGGATACTCTAAGTAGTTTCGAGATCGTGCTCGTCTCGGATGGAAGCGTTCAGCGATGCGGGCGCAGACGCCGCTGCGATAAATTAATTCTCGAGATGCCGGACAGCTTCTGACAAGCATTCAGCGATGCGGGTGCACCCGCGGATAAACTAATTCCCGAGACGCCGGGAGGCCTCTGGTGCATGGCTGCATCAAGGTTCTAGCCTGTACAATGGTCTGAGTTGGCGGCAAGGAAGACCTTGAGAGTCTCGCGACGAAAAGTGCTGCTCTGTATGGTGAGCCGTGCGGTCGGTGTGCCTAGAATTGACACCGGAGAAGGAAAAATGCGAAAGGCTATGCCATTGGTCCCGAAATGAAAAAGCAACAGATTTTTTCATGATTTTTCTGTCGTTCATGATCCGTCGGAAATAGGGAGCAGCGCAATATCGGCCGAAACTTGAGGAAGCAATTGATGTGGTTGAAGGAGGGGATGGAAGTGGCCAACAATAGGTCTTGGTTTGTGCCAGGAACGGTAGCATATGTATGTGTTGCCTTGTGCCCACCAACTCCCACGAATGTGGGGCCCTGCCCAAGAACCGGATGACAATGGAAGTACCTAAGTCCGTAAAGAGAAGAAACTTCAATGCGAAAATAAGTCTAATTCAAGTTAAATTCGGTATGCACAAGCACTCCAAGCAAGTCTATGTTGGGGTCGCTGAACTTCACCGAAATGGAACGTATTTGTTGTTTTCATTATCTTTGGCGGCGAAAATAGTCGAACACCTCTAAAACGAAGTTGGTGACATCTAGAAGAACTTCTGAAGAGGGTTGCAGTAGATGTCGGAGCAGACGGAGAATCCAATAAAGCCGAAGTCTTCATCACCATTTGATCCTTCGCCCTCCTTCCAACCTCCACCATCAATATCTACAAATCTCCGAACCAGCACTAGTGCTGCCGGACCTCGAGAATACTACGCTATCTGGAAAGGTGTGTGCTCCGAATTTATTGCCGTACCGGCAGAATAAGAATTCAACCCAATCCCTTCTAGCGCGGCAAAGTCGAGCCAGATGATTACTGTCACCCTCAAACTCCTTCAACGATTTCGCATTTTTCTGGGACATTGCCGCGCGCTTAGGTACACTCCAAAACGATCAGAATCCTTTTGGGGAGCACGCCTTGCGAATTCTGGCGCTGCAACTTACGAATTGAAGGCCGCACTATCAACTTCGGAACATTTCGATCTCCTCCCTAGCCTCAGGCACACGATGCTACTTTCCACTCTCAGCACCATTCCTCGGTCCGGCGTGCCTGCATAGGTGTTGTGACAGTCAGGTGTCTCTCTGGACCTTTTTTCTAGCAAGCGTGCTTTCTTGGCGTCTGCTTGGTTTTGGTTTTGGTGACCTGTCTTCACACTACGTGGCATCGGCCTTGAGGCTCGATGGGAAGGCGTCCATATCCAGAATATTGCGCCAAGTTAGGGGAAAGGTCGGACTCCACATCCTCCGTGAAAGCGCACCCGCCGATTGGTCAACTCTAAGTAAATATAATTCTGGGGGGAGAGGAATGCATCTCCTCGTATCCGAGATCCGGTGACGGAAAGTATCGGGACCGCCTATATTCGTCTTCTGTGCGGCCAACTGGGGCGCTACTTGGGTCCGAACTAGTGGTGCCCGTTGAAAATTGACAACCAGATCGGCGACGGGAAACTCTATCGTCGTGCCGATCGAGGACGGACGACTACAAGACTCATCTGGACTTGTGCAATGCCTCGCTCCCCGTTCTAGTCCCGGACTATCATACTGCCTTTGACCACGTTGCGCCTAGCTATCTCCCTACATCTTTCCCGCCGACTTCGAATTCCCATCCCACAGCAACCGGATCCTCACCGATGGCGCTTGCACACATTGCACAGCACTGCATTGATTACGACAGGAATGGGCAAGGTATTATTGACCGGAACAACAGGAATATCAGCGACTCAAACATACGTCTGTCTCAGTTGGATATACATATCCGAGACCGAAGGATCGAGCGAGGTAAGCCGCGAATAAACCCGTTTCTGAATCAATGTCGGGCGCCGATTTCTCGGTACTGACCGCATCATGCTTCTAGGCAGCATGCAAAGTGCAATGATACGTGCTGGCGGCAAGGAAGCAATGTGACCATGCGAGAAGAAAATGTCTCATGCGACGGGGAACGGTAGTCACCTTCCACATGTAGTTGATCTAGGTGCGCGCAGTTGTCTTGCCTGAGGTAACGTTAACACGGCACAGAAAAACCTAATGGTCGGTTTTCTAGTCACCATGTGCCGGAAATGAAAAAGCACATTTCGGCGATAAGGTGCAAGGTTTGTCGGCGGTAATTAAACAAGGAAGCAGTTCATATCGTTGAAGGACTGAATGGATGTGGCCAACAAACCGACCATAGGTTTCCCAATACATTTGGTTCATTCTAGCTCAGGCAAACTTGCATACCACCTCTCCCCTCCCCCCCATGATAGTGGGAACTGCCACCCCACATTGCTATAGAAGCTAATTATAATGGAAGTAAGCGCACTGAATAGTGGTAAAATTCCCCACGTCCGGATGGTATGGCAAGATGGGCAAAGAAGTTAAATACAAAGAAAAAAATTGCTATGTCATAGGACTCACTTAGTCTCACTTGTAGTCAGACTCCACGAGATTTATGATATGTAGTCGATGAATCTTTATATGGAGTCTGATTTTGTTGGCAGCCCACACCCAAATTCGGAATCTCGCCTCACCAGAGCCTTGGGCACCTGAATTATCGCTGAATACATTTGAAAGGAGTATTGGATCATTTTTCCCCTTTCGCCGCAATAAATTGGATCTGAAGTGCATACAAGAGGTGGTATTTAGTATGTGACTTTAAATGGCAATAGTACACCAAGAAAGACCTCAAAATTTTCGGAGGACTTTTCAGTACCTACTGATAGCTTTCAATAAAAGTTTCATGTAATCGGAATGGCTTCTAGCCCGTTGCAAGTGGCCAAATCCCGAGTATGGTCCTGATTCGGACATGGGAACTGGTCACGTTTTCCATCAAAAACCCAGATCCTTGGATCGCACCCGCCAACAGATTAGGGTGTTTCAAAGTTAGAATTTGGGCTCCAACTTGTGCCCCAGCATGTGCCTCAACTTGAGCCAAGTTGAGGCCGAAGTTGGGGCACGAAGTTGGGGTTTTGATGCAAGTCGTGCTCAAGACCACGACTTGACATCCCAACTTTGACCCCAACTTTGGCCCCAACTTCGTCCCCGACTTCGTGTTTCGGGCCTTCGCATATCACTGTGTGCCTCGACTTTCAAAGTCGAGGCACAAACAAGTGCACAGGTGTTTCAAAGTTAGAGCCCCAGCTTGAGCCTCAACTTGGCTCAAGTTGGGGTCAAGTTGAGGCTCAAGTTGGATCAAAGTTGGGGCCTAAATTTTAACTTTGAAACACCCTATTCAGACTAAGGACTCACTGTCAAGTCGTTGCGCTCTATGAAACTAGCTCGGGATGTCCTTATACATAGTTGACGGGGCGGTGGAAATATTCAAGAACACAAACACCTTGAAGCTCCTGGCTGGACCAGGCCATTGAATGCAAATTTGCGCAGGCACCAAGCATCAAGAAAATCCAAAGTTGACATAGCGGCCATAGCAAAAGGTCCACTCTGAAAGAAAGGTGGGGGGGGGGTTGAAATCCATAGCCTGTCATAGCCCACCATAGAGCAGGTATCATCTATCAGAGTGACCATAACCATACTGCTCATAGTGGCTCATAGTCATAGTCAATAGACATGATAGAGTAAAAAAATAAATGATATTGCACAATCTATTACTTGTTAATGACCACTCTGACAACGTTTAGTTTATTGAATTTCAGATTGGCTTCATATCTGATAACTGACTGCAGTACATCAGATTGACTTGCTATAGCGTGTATAGAACACGCGTGACTTTCGCGCTTTGGCAAAATATAAGGTAAGGCAACCTGATCAGTACATGGGGCAGCAGGTGGAGGTGTCCAACCACAATAAGCAACTCAAAAGACTTGTCTCTTAAAAAATATTTCGTGTTTTGTGGGCCAACGAAGCTGGGGATCATAAAATTGCCTTAGACACTCGTAGAGCTCAATGCTAGAGCTCAATGAGCTCTACAAATTTGTTCTGGGGTATATTTTTGGATGGATATGTAAGGCTTTTGAAATAGCATTAGATTGAGGAGAACAATAAGCA
The DNA here is from genome assembly GCA_014925785.1 of Mycena galopus ATCC 62051. Classification (NCBI taxonomy): domain Eukaryota; kingdom Fungi; phylum Basidiomycota; class Agaricomycetes; order Agaricales; family Mycenaceae; genus Mycena; species Mycena galopus. The sequence goes on from WIQG01000280.1 coordinate 144,390, forward strand.
TTAGATTGCAAAAAAAGAAATGTTTGATTAGATGCATGAGAGACGGCAATTTGTGGCCCTAGATATCTCCTGATGCCTCAAATTCTCCCGATAGATCTCCATAGTTCGGAGTATTATCAATCGGTTTTCATAGATGTCAAGAGTTGAGACCAGACCGCCAGAGCCTCTCATAGCATGATATAGCACCCTGTCCTGCTCTCATAGCCCGTCATAGCCTGTCATAGCCCCCCTAGCTGCCCTATGGTCTATGGAGCTATTTTGGATTTTCCTGATGAAACCTGTAATGAGCGAACATTGACTGTGCTCTCGACATTCAGGTGGAGAAAGTGCAGATGGTGGTTCCTCCCCATGCCCAGAGCACCTGCTGGAGTGCATTTCATCTGTCAATAAAATTGAACACAAACTGCGAAAAGTTTCACACGTATAAATCAAGTGAGGTCCTAGCTACAACTGATTCTATAGTGTCTGTCAAGAGAGATTACGTAGTGAGATCAAGGTGGCGGCAAATATTTTCGCGTGCGGCATGTGCAATTGTTTACTTTGCTGACTTTCCGCCTTTCCTGGGATGAGGCGCTGCATTGTTGCATAGAGCGACCGTCCTGTTTCACTCCGCGAGCAACTGAACCCTATCTTCGCTGTAGTTATTTGGGTGTCACCCAAATAACTACAGTGGGTTTGCATGAGTACTATAAAAGCCCCTAAATACAAACATGTACTTCAGATTGAGTATAAATGTGTTTAGCCCTCAGCTAATCTCTGGTCACTTTCCCTTAACTTCCGAGCCTCCAGCTTACCAGACTTGACTTCTGTCTTCCGTCCGATGCCTGGACTTGATCTTCATCCTTCTGGTCATCCAGCTTGACCTCCGTTGTTACTTCCGGTCATCAGGACGTAATTTTCGGATACTTGGTCGACGAGCAAAAACCCTTCGGTTGTTCCTTTGTCAAAGTATTAATAATATACTGAATAATATCAAAATAACACAGTTTCCTCCGCTCCTTTGACAATTCCTTTTGTGAAAGATGAACATAGCCACTATGTTCATCTTTCACAAAGGCTGACACTCTCTGAAATTCTTTCTTGTGTACTTGTACTTATCCACTCACGGCCCGCGATCCTCCTGTTGATAGCATCATACAGTGGCGGCAAGCTCATTTGTGGTTCCTTTTTAGGAAATGACCATCAACTATTGCTCTTTTTCGCCTCTTGCAAGCTCTACAGGATAGGAGAGCATAATGAACAGCTGATTGGGAGTGCAGAATGCCCTCAGATGTCTCACAACCAGTATATTTAAGAGTCAATTATAAATTTCCACTAACAATTCCCATGCCAATCTTTGCTCAATGAAGGAGAGAAACTTCTTTTTCTCTGAAACAAATTGCTGAGACTTCAATTTATTCCCATGCAGCATCCTTGTACAAATTTTCCCTGGCTGGAGAGCTCCTAAGGAATGGGGTAAAGTGAAAAATGATGGTAATTTCATAAAAAGGAACCACAAATGATCTTTGCTGCCACTGTATTTCTTGAATCCTGACTGAGGTGACTGAGGTTGTAGTGTAATGAGTCTTCCCCTTTTTCTTATGAAAAACTTTCCTTCAAAAGACTCTGATTTGGGTTCCTGGGTGGATTTTTCTCTGAATTTGGGCAAGGTGCATTGTTCAATCGTGAACTCAAATAACGCGAATTTGAACATGTTCCTTGCCGGCAAATCAAATACGCTGTGGTTCAAGCAATTACGCAAGGTCCAAAGATTTAATCTGGTTCACTTGGCAGCCATGAAGGCAATCCCAGAGGTGATAAATACGTCTCCATCGTTTGACATGGTGCCAGCATCAAGGTAATTGCCAGTGGATTCTCGGTTTCGAGACCTCAAGACAAGGATAAGGTCTATGGTCTGTAGCAGAAATGGAGGAGAAATCGCACTGGATGGGTCACTTCCGACTGGTTGATATCTGTACTATGTTTAATTTATTCAATCCCATTCAATTTTGTCGGTGTCGCTTGGTAACTGAGCACATCTCCGATCCATGTCCTATTTCCACCCGTTTCTTTCGGCACTGAGCTCATCTCCCGTTGACAATGGAAACACACGCTGGGTGCCTACTGGTTCTCTGCCATTGCAGACTTCATGTTTTGAGCTGTTCATTCTCTAATTGGGTATACAGCCTAAGCGCTTCGGGCGCTCTAAAACATTTCAACTGCCACTATTGGACTGTTCGTCCCTGTTCTAAGATCTAAGTACCGCCCCATTTTTTCGGCCAAATGAGGTGTCAAGTTCTCAGTGTCTCTGTCAACCCAACCGCATTAGCCAACCCATTGGTGATCTACAGGCGTTTGAACAATGAAACAACGACTTTTGTGCCGGAAGTGCAGCATTCTCCTACAAACAACCGAGGTACGAGGTAAAATTGTAGCGTCTGTCTACGAGAGATGAAGCATTCCCTATCAAATTCGCAAACAGGTACTGAGCATGCGCGTCTATCTTTTGATTTGTTATACTTTCATTCCAGATGCCATGTTTTCATTCGTTCCTTTCGTATGCAGTATTCGCCAGCGAACTAGCGCACCTTTCCGGTTGCGGTCTGAGCGCTTTCTGATCGCCCTATGATAGTCGAACTATCATGATCAGTTTCTCGAAGTTCTATTACTGACTTTGAGGTTGAACCGGCAACGGGGTACGCGAAGGTATCAGCATGCATACTAGTGGCACGTCCCTCATTCAATACAGTGTTTTTAAACCGGCGAGGAGGCCCGACTCGAGTACTTCGTGGAACACCTGTTCCCAACCGACATTCCTGGAACACAGGTGTTCATCTCCCGGTCGACTAACTCGGAAATAACAACAGATTGGTTATCGCTTGCGGTTGGTCTGGTGCCTCTTGTCCTGCTTTGGGTTATGATTAGAGGTGATTTTCACGCGAAGTCAGAAGACACGGGTCTTGAGCCACAGTTCCCAACCATCTGTGGCAATTCTTCAAGTGCTAACGTCAATTGGCCAGGTCATATTTTTGCCCATCGCAATCGGGTTATCTCCGGACCGAATGGTTTGCCCCGGTCACATTCTAATGATAAGTCCCTGAACCGAGAACTCTGCGTGTTGCCTGAAGGAGCGATTCACCACGCTTGCAAGCAGTCTCTTTTTCAATCGAGTATCGCAGCGCATTTGTTGTTGAACACTGAGCGCGGTAACGAGTGGCTACCTGGCGTCCTGTGACATTCCATATGTCAATCATCGTTTCCGTCCTCACTAAGTCCTCACCTCTCCTTTGAGCACTTCTGACATTGAACAGAACCTGATACAGAGGGCGCTTATTTGGTGTTCTATGCGTCCTAAGACATTCCAGTTGTCGCGCTTCCACAATTCTTTTTGTATTCGTCTCTAATTGGATGACCCACCTGACACTAGCGCCTCAAGTTTTGCCTCTTGCTTCCGGCACTATCCACAGGTGGCTCAAAGTACCACCTTGCATATCATTCCGGGTTGTTCTCGGCCCGATGAGCACCAGACAGCAATAAAAGCGAGGCGCACTCTCAACCACCCCCAGACTTCGTCAGTCAGAGCTCCCAACAGTGCCCATTGTTACTCTCTGCTACATATATGGCTACCACTACGTGAGTCCGTGTTTTGTTAACGTGCCTCAGGATCTCACGTCCAGCGGCCAACGCGCATAGCGTTGACCCGAAAAAGGTGGTCAGCAAGGACGAGTTCGACGCCAAGGTGGCTGCCACATTTGAGAACGTTACCCGCATCCAAACCCCGGCTGAAGATACTAAGCTACTGGCTGGCTTGCTTGGCATGGCATCCGACGCGGTGGGCGGGTCCGCCATTGGTTTTCGCAATGGTGTGGAGCCTGGTGTGAAGCCTGAGACCTGTGGGAGCTGCGGCCGCGCTTTCAGCTTCCTCGACGTCGCGGCGAGCGGGCTCAAAGCTCACACCAAGGAGTTCATGATGGACGTCATGACCGGCAAACATGGGCATGTGGTGAATCACGGCACCCAGCCTATTCATTGTTACAACTGTGGAACCGAGCTTACCAGGCAGCCGCCGCCTAGCTACGTCTTCGATCCCTGGTACTGCGGTTGCTGAAAGGAATTGTGTCAGGTTTGATTTTGAATTTCCACTTGCGATTTATACATCTGACTCATAGCACGTTACAGTTCACCGAATAACCCTTTCGTACAGCTCGCCAATTCTGCACCACAATACGCCCGTCTTCTCGACTTTCGCATACACCGTGTATGACGTCGAATCCCTTCTTTCACTGCTTGTCATGTATTATACCTGGGTTCAATCCTCTTTCGTTTCACCGCTTTCCTTCTGCTTCTTTGACACCATCCTCCACAACTCCACACCTTCGGCTACACCTTTCAAATTTTAAAGTCTGCTCCCCAATATGCTTTGCGTCGCACTTTTCTTGGCATATGTATCTTTGTTTAGCTTTAACCATCTTCGCGTTATTTGGTCCGACATGTTAGGTGTGTACTTAGCAATTGAAGGCGATGCAAGAGCTGAGGGGGCGTTCCGCATGATGTACGGATGACACAAGTTCAGCCGAACAAATTCTTTGTCAAAACGAGATGCACAGATTCCAGATAACCTGGCTTCTGTGGACGCTATCAAGTGCTGTAGATCGATATTTTATCTTGTCGAGAATCTGACCCGTGGACAGCTCGGAGCTGAATTGGAAGATAGCAAATACGGCTTCAGCAAGATGCCAGCCCGGTCCAGGGTACAGTTACTGCGAACTCCGGTGGTAAAACCTCCGACGGGATCGGTGGCCGGGACTTCAATTCACATACAAGAGCATGGAGGGGCGTTCCGCCACGGAGCGCCCCGCCATTTCGGCGGAAGTTGAATCGCCGTTGAACTCATGACCCAAAGTAGATTGACGGAGAAATAACAGCGGAAAAGTAGCGGAGTTTGAGCTTCAGACGAACGGACGGACCCACGTAATTTTATATAAAGAGGGTGGCATAGTTCCAATCTTCCTACCCTTCTTCTCATCAATGCAGTTACACTTTTCATTTTTGGCACTCACACTTGCCATGGTATTCGTCAATACTTTTACTGTCGTTGACGCATGGAAGGCCCTTAACGCAAAGCAGAAGGTATGAAGGAAAATACCACTGTCATAGGAAAATTGAACGCGGAGCGTCTATAGGATATCCGCGCCACTCAGATTGTGGGAAACGACAATGAAGGATCGGACGTGGGGTAACGATTCAAGTTTTATGCGGCATTACATTACTCAGGTGTACATCGTTCTAGTCCAACATTTGCAGCAGGCCAGATTAATCTTGACTTGCATTATCCAATTGAACTCGATTAATCTTGACTTGCATAATCCAATTCACTAGGGATTTAATCCTAGGATACAATAAGAACGAATAGTACTGTGGAATGAATTGTCAGTAAGATTTAATCGCCGTAAGATTTAATCCGTTACGCCTGGGATTTAATCCTGTGTCCGTAGTTTAAATCACGAGGAGTGCTGTGAGATTAATTGTCGGGAGGATTTAATCGCTGTAAGATTTAATCCTGCGACGCCTCGGATTTAATCCTCCGTGTCCGTAGTTTAAATCCTACTTGTTTGAAATAGATATAGTACCTATTTAACTCGTGAGAGTTCTACAGATTAATCCTACTTCAGTTCCATCCTGCTACTCGTGACACTTCTACAGATTAATCCTACTTCACTGCTCGTGACAGTTCTACAGATTAATCCTACTACCTACAGTTCTAGGATTAATCCTCCCACGGTTGAATCCCGCGATTAATCCTACTCACCGTTTAATGGTGCCGAATCTTGCGACTCGGTATGCGCACGTCGCGCAAGCAACGCGGGGAAGGCGCGGGCGCACTGATGGCGGGGGCGGGGGCCACCCGACGCCGTTTTGCTGGCTTGGGTGGTTCTGCATTCTCTTCATCTCCTTCCGCTCCATCCTCGGCGTTCTTGTCTTTCCCCTTGCCTTTGCCCTTGCTCTTCCCTTTAGTCTTCCTTCCCGTGGGTCGGCCTCGCTTGTTACCTGCCGCTGGCGGTCCCAAGATAACTGGATTGCCAGGCGGGGGCGGTGGCATGAGCTCGTCACTCGCAGGCGGGGGCGGTGGTACGAGTTCGTCTCCCGCAGGCGCGAGTGGTGGCACGACGCTTTCGCCCGCAGGGGGGGGCGGTGGTACGAGCTCGTCTCCAGCAGGCCGGGGTGGTGGCACGACATTGTCTCCCGCAGGGGGGGGGGGGTGGTACGAGCTCGTCTCCAGCAGGCCGGGGTGGTGGCACGACGTTGTCTCCCGCAGGGGGGGCGGTGGCACGAGCTCGTCTCCACCAGGCGGGGGCGGTGGCACGAGCTCGTCTCCAGCAGGCGGGGGTGGTGGCATGACGTTGTCTCCCGCAGGGGGGCGGGGTGGTACGAGTTCGTCTCCCGCAGGCGCGAGTGGACCGACAGGCGGGGGTGGTGGCACGACGTTGTCTCCCGCAGGGTTGACTAGATCTCCAGCGCGCGGGGGTGTAGTCGTGATTTGGCCGCTACCTCCCTGTTTCTGAATCTGTAGGAAGTGCCGCCAGTACTCGCGAACCTGAGATAAATGAGCATCGCCCCTACTGCGGTCACGGTAACTCACCTGCTCGTCGGTAGCGGCGTCCAAGTCCACCTTGAGCTTCCCCTCGATCACTATCGACACTTGACGCTGGGCGCCTTCTGCAGGCCTATCAGTTTCGATCTGACGCTGTTCAGATCGCAGACGTACCTGTATCGGATTTCACCGCAAGCCCTCTGAGCATTTCTTTGAGCGTCTCCGGTGACTCCGCGTCCACATCGAGATCGGGTAACATGAGATCTGTCGGTTTCTTTAACGGTGCGGCAGACGCGCTCGCTGGCAGACAATCAGTGACAGAAGTCCCGACATGCATACCACTTACGCTTCAAGACCTTTTTCGCCCATTTGCCGAACACCAGTTTCTCCTCGTCCGACGACAGAAAAGGCGGTGTGTCGTCCTCTGGGCCGACGGTGATGCTAAACCCCACGTCAGGTTTGTGCTGATGCATCAAATCAACGGATAGACGTACAAGAATCGTTTGACGTCCCCAGCGGCATTGGTGTACGCACCTCGGAGGAAAAAGGCAGCGTGGCCGATTTGGCCCCAATCGTTGCCAATGCGAGCTCTGAGGGCCTTATAAAGGTCATCCCCAGCAGTAGCTTGGCTCCTGCAACAACAGTTAGCCAACCGACGGTTTCTGAGTAAAAACACTGACGCCGCAATATCCTCTTCGGTTGGTCCAACTGCCCGCTCCGCCTTCTTCCCGTCCGCCTGTATCACCATTTCGGCCTTCTCCTCGTCAGTGACAGCGGCCCACTCCTCCTGAAGAATTTTGTTAAATGCCACCAGCCACTTCCCGTCCCGCCCGTCCCGTTCCACCCCGAGCAACTCTTGCGTGGCGCGCGCGCCGAACTCAGCCTTGTGTCGTTCACGGAACTCGTCAAAAGCGGTATTGGCCTTCGGAAGCTTCGTCGTCGAGGCGGTGGCCTTGTTGGGTTTGGTTGTCGCCCCGTTCTTCTTTTTGGGTAGTTGGTTGCGATTATTTTTCAAGGTGTTGTAAAGGGTCTACAACGAGCCGTCAACGACCATAATCAGCGGCATGGTGGAATGCAACATTTACCTCCTTGAAAGCACCGAAATTGTACCCTTGGGCACCCAAGTCCAAGGCAGCGGCAATCTGGTCGAACAGCTTCCCCTTGGCATACTGGATGAGCATGCCACCCGAGCCTGGCTCTTGCGCCTTGGCCTCGAACAGAGGTAACAGTTCGGTCATGGTGTACTCGAAAATGGGGTCTTGGTCGAGGCCAGCCATCCTCAACTCCGCCTTGGTCATCTTCTTGTAGATTCTGGTGCCAGTATCCGGGGCTGGAGCAGTGTCGGGCGAAGCCATAAGATTCGGATGTTACTGCAGAGAGTGAGATGGTGATGGAGCAGAGGAAAGTGGTTAACCTGCCACCGCGTCCAAACAATGAACTCCTGCCACCGACGCTTTGAATTTCGCTTTGACCTCACTTGAATTTTCCTTATCGGGTATGACTGAATTCCCAGACAGACAATGAAACCACCTCACCGTATTCCTCTCTAGGGTCAACCCAGCACTATAGTCGCTGCCCATCCATCTTGCAAGGGATGAGTACATGGAAGTAAGTCGACCGTCGTGGACGCCACCGCCTGTGTGGGTTTGTATAGTCGTTGAGTGCTACAAAAGCAACTCAGAGGTCGCAACGAGTGCTACAGAAGCAACTCGATCACAGACCGTGGCGGTAAGAGCCAAGTAGTGAGCTGTCACTGTGACTGCCAGAAACACGATCACGTGCTACAGTTTTTGATTTTTGGTGGAAATAACGGTCGTGTTTGATAGAGGCAACTGCCGTAGTTGGAGTCTGAGGCCGAGGCAATAATATGAGAAGTCAACAATTCAGGATGCGTAACAACTTTTAAAAGCAGGAAATCCCTCTATTACCTTATATTTATTGTGCTTTCGTCGAGGCCTTCGTCCCAGGATTCAAAACTTTCGAAAATTCTCGGTCTTACTATTGTTCTCAAACACATTTTAGACTCCCCCGTGTATTCTCAATTCGTCGCCGTGTCGATTACACGAAACCAGTCCGTAGTCCCCCTTTTCCAATCTACGTGACGAATTTAGCTGTTAACATCCCCAGCTACCCAATCTGCACTGCAGTCAAACCTCATTGGATCACCCGTCCTCTTCCAAACCTTCTTGTGTTGTCCAAAAAGTGGTAAGTTGTCGCAGTTTCTGATATCTCACACCCCGACTTTCCGACTCGACTCGCCAGCCCGCAGGTTTCCCTTTAGCACAGGTAAGTCGTCAAAATGGCCTCCAGCTTGCGTTCCCGTTCTGACGCCGTGCGTGCACTTTTGGTTCCCGACTCGACTCCGCTACTTCGTTCGACCTTACTTCCACCCGACTCGACGCACCCTACCTCGCGCTTCCGTTTAGCACAGGTAAGTAATCCCGACGAGCTCGAACTTGCCTTTCCGTCCTGACACCCTCCCTTTCCTCTTTCTCCTTGCTCCCGACTCGACTCCGCGACTTGTGATTTACTTCCACCCCCGCCTTACTCCCCGCCTTCCTCCCGACTTGACTCCGCCACTTCAACCTTCCACCCTGCCTCCGATCCCTTCGATCATACTTTCGCCAGCCCGCGGGTCTCCCTTTAGCACAGGTAAGTCGTCAAAATGGCCTCCAGCTTGCGTTCCCGTTCTGACGCCGTGCTCTTTGGTCCCCGACTCGACTCGACTTCGTTCGACGTTACTTCCACCCGACTTGACGCACCCTACCTCGCGCTTCCGTTCAGCACAGGTAAGTAATCCTGACGAGCTCGAACTTGCCTTTCCGTCCTGACACCCTCCCTTTCCTCTTTCTCCTTGCTCCCGACTCGACTCCGCGACTTGCGATTTACTTCCACCCCCGCCTTACTCCCCGCCTTCCTCCCGACTCGACTCCGCCACTTCAACCTTCCACCCCGCCTCCGATCCCTTCGATCATACTTTCGCCAGCCCGCGGGTCTCCCTTTAGCACAGGTAAGTCGTCAAAATGGCCTCAAACTTGCGTTCCCGTTCTGACGCCGTGCTCTTTGGTCCCCGACTCGACTCGACTTCGTTCGACGTTACTTCCACCCGACTTGACGCACCCTACCTCGCGCTTCCGTTCAGCACAGGTAAGTAATCCTGACGAGCTCGAACTTGCCTTTCCGTCCTGACACCCTCCCTTTCCTCTTTCTCCTTGCTCCCGACTCGACTCCGCGACTTGCGATTTACTTCCACCCCCGCCTTACTCCCCGCCTTCCTCCCGACTCGACTCCGCCACTTCAACCTTCCACCCCGCCTCCGATCCCTTCGATCATACTTTCGCCAGCCCGCGGGTCTCCCTTTAGCACAGGTAAGTCGTCAAAATGGCCTCAAACTTGCGTTCCCGTTCTGACGCCGTGCTCTTTGGTCCCCGACTCGACTCGACTTCGTTCGACGTTACTTCCACCTGACTCGACGCACCCTACCTCGCGCTTCCGTTTAGCACAGGTAAGTAATCCCGACGAGCTCGAACTTGCCTTTCCGTCCTGACTCCCTCCCTTTCTTCTTTCTCCTCACTCCCGACTCGACTCCGCGACTTCGAATTTACTTCTGCCCCCCGCCTTACTCCCCGCCTTCCTCCCGACTCGACTCCGCCACTTCGACCTTCCACCCCGCCTTTGATCCCTTCGATCATACTTCCAGCATGTTATATCCGTGTCGGGAGAGGAGGAATAAGAGAAGAGGAGAGGAGGTAGGTTCCGGAGGAAGGATGTCCGGGCCGGAAGGACGGAAGGCCGGAAGACGGAGCTCGACGGAGGTTAACGGAAGTGCGGAATTTAACGGAGGTCAGTGATGTGGGATCCGGAACTACGGATATCGAAACCACTACACCACCGGGGGTTAAGGGTGAGTGGGGACTGTACTGCTGGCAACTTGAATAGGGAAGGATGACAACGAAGATGATCAAAGGACTTCACTCGTCGGCTGGACGAGTAAGGTGAAGGCCAGACGATTTGGGTGAAGGCCGGACGGGAATTCGGATGGCCGGACGGATATTCCGAAGGCCGGAGTCAAGGCAAGGTTCGAAGCCGAGACTACAAGAAGTCGGAATAAGTCCGGATGTCGGATGAAGGACGGAGGTCACATCCGGACGTCGGACGAAGGTAGGTTGTCGAGACAAGGAAGCCGGAAGAGGCGGAAGTAAGGAAAGACTACCGGACGAGTTATCCGAAGACAGAGACAACGTTACAACGTTAAGTCGGAAGTATCGGAAGTTCGGGAGTTCCACCGGAAGTGGGTTGGGACCAGAAACAACGTTAGGATGAAGATCCGGAGGGGAATAGACCGGAAGAACGTTTATAATCAAACTGAGGTACATCCAAGACTGTACTACGTATTTATAATATTTACGGGGCAAGTCCGGATGCGGAGGGAAGTAACTAAAAGACAATAAGATAAGTCGTATAACAATAAGGACAATAAAGGAAAGCATGTGGAGCATAGTGCATAAGGACATAGGATGTGATGGTAAGTCGGATGACTGATGAAACCATCGGATACGACACTGCGTGGACTTGGTGTCGTGTGGAGAGTCCGAGGAAGTTCCGTGATACTTCCGAGGCCGGAGCCGGAAGACGGAAGACGGAGATTGGAGGACCAGAGGTTCGGATGAAGATCTGGAAGTGGTGGGGAATGCCGGAAGTTAGGCTGGAGGCGGCCGGATGTGGTCGGGAGTGGTCCTGGAGTTGCACGGGCGTAACACAGCACAGGTAAGTTCATTCTGCTTCAGTCTTCAACGCTTCTACCTCACCTTTTCCCCTCAGATGCCGTGGCAGAAATCTCATGCCATCGCCGATATGCCTGACGATGAACGCCAGAACATCCTCGCCCGAATGTAGTCGTCTTACGAGCTGCATGATTTCGTTCACTGATACTTTCTAGTCGTCGACTCCCCCCTGTGGACGCATGCGACGCGTTGCTCAATCTCCGCCCCTACCTTGAGCAGCCAGGATTTGTATACAGTCACATGCGCACGAACTGGGACGTTCTCGACAATCCGTCTGCTATCGACGAGGACCTCGACTACCTCGACATCAAAGTCGGTGAGACCATCGACATAGACGCCCGACGCGCCTCATACGCAAAATGCGACGGCGAGCAGCTCATATGGTGCTTTTATTATCCTACTAATCACCCCAAACTGATCGGTACGTCTCATTTTGCTCACTTTGCTAACCTGCTGGCGGCGTCTCACTCGATCCAGAGCGCCTCACCCACCTGACCCTGGCCGAAATTGGCGCTAGACGAGTCCCATATCCGTGCAGGGGATGCCAAGTTTGCCATCACGAACATTCTTCGGAGGCGTGCGCGGGGTTGGAGTTCGTGGCGTCGACCATTGAGTATTGGATTCGCCAAATCGGAGAAGTTCCTGTACGCTATGCAATGTATGAAGAGGAATGAGCGCCTGTACTTGGAAAATAAAAATAGTGTGAACCCACCTCGACAACTACATATTCGTCATTGCTAGACTTTTGTTCACAAACTTAGTGCTCTGTAATTCAACTGTCTTGCCTTTCTCAAATAGAATGTTTTGGGTTCTGATGTGGATAAACTTACTTTGCTCCCACCAACAGTTAAAACAAGGGTTCCTCATTCACTGGTTAAATCTGAAGAAGGCAAACGTCAGCGACTGTTTTCCGAATTAAACATAACTCGACCAGGCCCTCGGCAATGATAATCAACTCGAGTGGTCTCTAGTCTAGACTCGGAAACAATGATTTTAAATTACTTACATACCTGAGATTTATTTCAATCATCATCCGTCGTCAGGAAAGATGGAATAAAGCACCAACCTAGGAGCCTTGCACCACAAGATGGATCGCTCAAGAAATCTCCAAAAATGACTGGCCCAACTTCCATCGATTTTCTTCGAGACCGCCTCAAATCTCTACCAAAGACCTCAGTGTAATCTGTCTCTCTGTTCCGCCCATTGCCGTGGTCGCAGTCGTGATTTCTTGTTGGTGATTTGCGACGAGTTCGTCGTCTCCATATATCAGGGAGTGCTACACAAGCAACTCCACGGCTCCATGAGTGCCACAGAGGCAACTCGTGTGAGTCGAGTCGAGATGGTGGAAGTCGAGTTCGTCGTCTCCATATATCGGGGAGTGCTACACAAGCAACTCCACGGCTCCATGAGTGCCACAGAGGCAACTCGTGTGAGTCGAGTCGAGATGGTGGAAGTAAGTATTGAAGCTGAGATGTGCACCGGTCACTCGTCACGGTGGTCTCGTGAGCAAACACGCTCACGTGTTACGCCGTTCACCGCTCGTCCACGCGTTCATTCAATATTAATTTTTGTCCATTTCGAGCCAATATGCAGCGCCAGAGTACAATTTCGTGGAAATCATTAAATGGACTACAGGAGAACAACGAGAGGTATTTATAATACATAATGTACTACAATTTAGTTCAGGTGCATTGCGATTAGGAGCAGTCAAGGCGAATCGCCGGCGCCCCAAGGCGACGAGCGGTAACACGCGGCACACGGGTGGTCGGGAGGGTCTGGATCGGGGCTGGGCCAATTCCTTAGTTCGCAGAAAGAGACCTGAACCAAAGAACTTACGTGGGGGAGACGGGGGTGGCATGCGGAAGTTGCCAAGCTGCGTCTTGCGGAACTCTTCACGCAACGCAAAAACTTCGTCGAGTTGGCGGCTAACTTTCTCAAAGTCGTCGGTGTAGAGGTCGTACGGTTCGCCGTTCTCGAGACCCTGCTCGCTGAGTTTGATCACGTCATCGAAAGCGAGCCCGCGGCGCCTGACGAGACGGTCGAGGTCGTCCCGCACTTCGGTGCGCGTCTTGGGGCGGCGAAGGTAGGTACGGCCGCGGGGCGCCTCCGTCAAGGCCGGAACTGTAAGTCCAAGGTAAAATCATCGGTGGTGCGTTGAAGAAAACTAAGCACCGCACCATTATGAAGTTCGCAACCAGTGGCAACTTCCTGGCACGCGACGGAACCAGGAGGGCATGTGCACTAGAGGGCGAAATCAGAAAACGATCGAAGGAAGAGGGAACGCATTGAAATCACCTCTGGGGCTATCTCCGTATCCTCCTCCCAATCGAATCGGGGATTGCTGAGGGAGTATTTCCAGCAAGCTTTGCAAATTAGATTGCAAGGATCCAAGGAATTGTCTTCTTTGTCGAGAATGTACCACCCGAAACCCCAAAGGGCAACGGGTAGGAGGCATTCTGTGACGAGGACTTCTAGTAGATAGATTCACTGTTGTATGTTTCCGCTCTTACCGGTATTTGGTACACAGTATTACGTAGTACATCACGTAAGACAACTATTCTTTGCCTTATACTTCCATGATTAAGACGACGTGAGTGCATCTTGCACGGGGGTGTTGAGCATTCGACTAGCTCCTCACCCCGGCTGGGCACCCATACATCTGCCCTCCTCTCCCGGGTGACAGGAGTCCATTCGAAGGGTTACACGATACCGGGCAAGAGCTTCGCTCTTGCCTATGGTGCGACATCTTACTTCAAGATATTGGACGAGCGCTCGCGGCGCTCCCTGAGGTCTCCTCCGACGAGAAGCCCCCTGCGCTGAAGCACGACCGCTTCACAGTGGTGGACGCACAGGGGTCTTCATCAAGTTGGATGGAGACCTCACACCATCGAACATCGCTCCGTGAGAATAAGACCTCGGAGCGGCCGTCTACTCTCTGGCAGAGACCCCTCTTCTCATTCCTAGACGACCGACTCGAGGACTCTGACCTCACGAGACCCTCGACCCTCCGACGACCAGAACCGGCGAACAATCCGCTCGCTACGGTGGTCAGTTTCGATGAATTTCGTATTTTCCTTCATCAAGACCCCTGGATCAGATCGTCGTTAACGATGTTCGAAAAACCTCTACGGGATTTCTTTTTTTTACTAATCCTAGACTCGTTTTCCATCGTGCTAAGGCGCGCGTCCTTCCCGGTCTGCGCGTTCTCTATCGCCCGCCTCCACGAGAGGCTTGGAAGAACGAGCCCCTTTCCCTGCTCGATCGATCGCCCACATGCTCTACATGAAACGATCATCGAGGCTGCCGCTCAATATTGCAAATTGCCCACTGATAATACGCCCGCACTCCCGCTTTCTTTCTCATACTGCTACCATGAGCAAGAGGAATCCCCCTCCTGCCGAGAAACCGGCCCCGCGCCAGGGCAAGGCCAAAACCCCTGGCGCTAGTGGCGACGGTACGCCTTCACCTCGCCAACCTCAACCACCCCCTCCGAATCGCAGCTACAACCCGCAGATGGCGTCTCGCCGCACCGGCGCTCCTCTGGACGCCGCGACTGCTGCTGCGGCGGCTGCTGCCAAGAAATTAGCAGAAGATCGCAACGCTCGAGACGCCCGGGCGGCCACTCGTCTTGCCAAGACCTCCACTACGAGCGGCGACGGAAGTACAGCGCCCACGGAGGGTTCTGCTCCGAACCTGAGTGGAGCGCCGCCCACCGATTCGGACTCATCCTCGGGGAAAGACACCGCGACCGCGCTGTCCGGCCTTGCCGCGTCGGTCCCACCGGCGGCATCCGCCACTCCGTCCCTCGCGTCTTTAATCAATCCGACCTCCACCACGTCTGGGAGTCAATCAGGGCGATCCGACTCGCTGACCAACTCCTTTGGATCGGCGCTACTCCATGGTCGCGGAGTTCTCGCTACAGAGAGCGTCTCTCATCTCTTTAATAGCAAGACCGACTCCAGGATCTTCGTCTCGGTCTGCGTGGATAGTGAAGTCCTTGACGAGGATCCTTCTGCTTCCTTGCAGAAATATCACCCGTATAGGATCCTCTCCGCGACGACGATCCGCTCATTGCCTACGGTGCCGTGGATGGCTTAATGCTGGGCAAAACTCCGGAAGAAACGATTGCTTTCCGCGACGTCATCATGCGATGGACTCAGCCTCATATTAACCTCAACTGGGAAACGCTAGAGGAAGGAATCAGTCAGTTCAAGGAAGAGAAGCTGTCCAAGCATGCTCTCTTGGTATTCAAGCACCCCGATCAGGTTTCCAACACGTACTCACTGGGAGCATTCATCCTCGACCGCTTTGCCCATTTGGTACTGGCTGCAACGCAGATTCTGGACGGGTTGAACGAGTTCCTGGGAAACCCCCCACAGAAACGTTTCCTCCTCGACCCCGAGTGGAAATTCATGCGGGTCATGGAACTCGATGGCAGCCGTACCGTCATCCTGATGACGTTTGCCACGCTGCAGCTGTGACTCGTCAATGCGGGGCTTCACATCTGCAAATTCTTACAGACTGTGCAGCGGATGTACGGACTCACCGCGCCGGACTTGATATCGGTTCAGTCAACTCGAAGCTCTGTCCGTTCGGAGTACGGGTGCGAAGCACCTCGCGTGGAGTTAGCCAAGCTTCTCACTCGACCAGACTACGGCGCAGTGGCCGATACCATTCACGCCAAGGCTCGAGAGCGTCTAATCAAGAACGCCGCCCTCCCCCTTCGCAAACTGTTTTATCGCTTGACACCCCACTCGCTAGAAGCTCACCACGTCGCCTTGCCAGCTACTCCCGCTCCCAGCAGCCAGGCCTCCAAGGCTGCGCCAGAAAAGCACGGCGCAGGTTCTACTTCGGGACCTAACGAACCCACTCTCAAATACCCGGTTCCTCCTTCGCTTACCGCGGCGCCGCGAGGCCCAGTGAGTTTTCTGCCGGCCATAGGAATGATACCCCGATATGGGGAGAATCTTTCAGCAACGGTGAAGCCGCGTCTATTCGCCCTAGGAACCAGTATTTCTGAGGTTCGACGCGTTCAAACTACGGCCCCAGGCGTTGGCACCGTCCCTAACCAATACGCGGCCGCCGCGGCAGCAGCCGTGGCCGCCCTGAATCCAGGAGGAGCGCCTAATCAGCACTGGACGTCCTACAATTATCAAGCGGCTCCCAGTCAGCAAGGCATACCCCCGCCTCCTTTCGTTAATCAAGGAGGACCTCCTAATGGCGGTGGTAATGGACCATTCCAAGGCGAAACGGGAAACCCGACCGGACCCTATCTCCCAGGTGGCTACGGTGCGCCGGCCCCGGGGGGAGATGGCGGCGACGGTGGTGCCGGAGGAAACGGTGGAGGAGGCGGCGGAGGCGGCAGAGGCGCTGGCGGAGGCGGCGGAGGCGGAGGTGGTGGGGACGGTGGACCGCCCGCAAACCCACTCCCAGCCTCCAACCCGTGGGTGCCTCCCGATTGGCAACTGAATCGTAAGCTCAACTTGAACATGGTCCCTGCGTGGGACGGCCATGGGAAGACCGTCATCGACTATCTCTGTTCGGTCGCGGAGCTTACCCGTCTCTCGCCGCAAATGATCTTGGACCTCGGCGCCATGGCGCCTCTGAAATTCACCGACTGAGCGCAAACTTGGTGGCAGACTATGCCCAATTCCGTGAGCCAGAATTGGAATTTGCTGTTCAACGCCATCTCCGTGCACTTCCTCAACGAAATATGGGTACACAAGCGAACGACGGAGTGGGAAGAGATGCGTTTCAGGCAAAAAGGGCGCGAAAGCGAGTGGCCTCTAGATTTCATTCAGAGACGCGTCAAACACCACATGTTTCTGTTCACGGCTTCTACGGATGGACCGGAAGTCGTAGCGCGAATTCTTCGCAACGCTCCCGACGTGTGGCTCGGAACGATCAACTCCACCACCCATCACGACATATTCTCTCTTAAGGCCGCGGTGGTAGCGTTCGGCCCTACTCTCATGTCGAACTGGAACCAGGCCCTCCGTTTGGGAACGTTGGACGATTATCCTCAACGCCAACACCGTCGCCGAGGACACGCGGCTACCATCGAGGAAATTGAGGACGAGGATGAGCTGCTACCGAAGTCCGGCCCACCATCCAGAACTGCTCACGCTGCGGATAGTCAAGCGCGAAACAGGCCCGTTAACCGCCCAATCACCCCTCGACCGGATTGGCCAGAAGGCAGAATGGTCAAGGGACACGCGTTTGTTAAGCGTGACGACGTCCACAGCCCGCGCAAACCCCCTGGGAGTTGCTACATCTGCACGAGTGGGAATCACTTCGCCAGGAATTGCCCGCACTACGGTACCTGGCTGAGTTTGAGGGACGCCAACATGATTGATTCGGACGTCGATGCTATACGTGAAGCTGAGGATCTTAGAGAGTGGTTAGCTATGACTGTTGAGGCCAATAATGATTCTATTTCTGCTTATTCGAGTGAAGCACGTGAATTGAGAGAACTCGAACGACGCATCGCGTTCCCCGCCGCCGAGCAACAACGAAACGCGGCCTCAGTACACGTCGTCGTCAATGGTCCCCCTAACCGCAACACCAGGCGACGAGTCCGGTTCGAGAAGCCACCTCCTTCACCTTCCAATTCAAGCAAGGGCAAACAAATTGAATCACACGCGCTTGTTTCACCCATACCCACCTATGGATCCCACAGAACCCCCTCTAGTTAGTAGGGAGTAACCCCGGGGTTACTCCTTACTAGTTAGAAGGCATTTTAGCTGTTTTGCCTATGATGCAACAAAAGCTGTGATAAAGGCTGCAAGAAAGTCACAATATCTCTAAGGTCTGGGAGCACATGAGAGCTAAGACATGCTAGCTGCAACAAAGTCACAATAAAGGCACAATAAAGCTTCAATATCTATGACCCAATGTAGACACATCACATCAGACGTGAGCTGCAATAAAGTTGCAATAAAGCTGCAATAAAGTCACAATAAATGTGACTGTTCACATGGAGTTCGTAGAGGGCAGTAGCTGCAATAAAGTCATAATAAATGTGACTGTTCACATAGAGTTCATAGAGGGCAGTAGCTGCAATAAAGTCACAATAAATGTGACTGTTCACGTAGAGTTTGTAGAGGTCAGTAGCTGCAATAAAGTCACAATAAAGATACTCTAAAGTCACAATTGTACCTAGAGTTTGGGAACTACATATGCTGTAATAAAGCTGCAATAAAAGTGGTTTTCTCACAACAAAGTTATAGTCGCCTCCTGTTGCTGTCACTGTTAAGCACCTATCATATGGAGCAAATCACAAGGGTATAGGCTGAAAACTTTTGTTAAAATGATGTGGTGCACAGGTACCTCAGGCTGGGATAAAAATGTATTTCCCTGCCCAAAGGTGTGTATTATCTTTGATCTACAGCTGTTATCTATTATCTTGCCTGTGCCATGGCCTGATTAAGCATACCAGCCTCAGATTCTCATCATCCTGATCCATTGATTCACATCACTTTAAATGAATATTTTAATCGAATAAAATATTCATTTATTGCCGGGTTTGCCGAGTATTTTGCGTTTTGCGCAGGAACCACGGAAGCTACGGTACAGACCGGCTCCGATTGGGCGGCGGCATCTCGCGCGATGATTTCAAGGACGGAGGTGACTGTGCCTAGTATTCACGGTGTGAACGTCATGGCAGTTCTAAAGCTGACGGTACCGGACGCTTTTACGCTCGACGGTGTACTTTTGTGGCTCTCCTCGGCCGAGCAGCTTTCGCTGGGGGGCGGCTGGCAACGAGTCTTCGAGGTGGAATCGAAACCGCGTGCCCATTATTACGTGGAATTCGATTCACGCGACACTGCCTTGAGAATTAAAGGCTTAGTGGATGCCAACGGGCTGATTCGAATTGCGTCCTTCGCCGAGGACGCTGAATTTCAAGGGATAGCGTCAGGACATCCCGCTGTTGCCGTGCGCCCCGCCGTGACCAACTCTCCGCTTCCCCCTTCGGGCAGTTCCTCCTCGATTCCGCCTCGACCGCCCTCGGCCGGTCGCTATTCTCGCTGCCCTCCTCGGTCACCGCTAGCTCGCGCGTCACCGCTTAGTCATTTCGGCCGCTACTCTCGTGCACGCTCGCCGTCCCCTCGCTCTTGACTAGAGTATTCACCTCGTCGCTATTCTCCTCGACGTTACTTATCACCGGTGCGACGATACCGGTCTCGTTCCCCGCCTCCTCGACGGTCGCGCTCTCCACCGGGATACCGACGGCTACCCCGCTACCCCAGCACGAGCGAACCTTACGACGACGCTCGCGGTCTCGATCGCTGATTAGGAGGAGCGCGTTACCACAAGGGAATCCGCGGTGACGAAATCAGAGTCCTCGATCGCGATCGCCTGCTACAAGGGTCGCATTACCACGAGGAAGGAGTCCGCGGCGCAGGAGTCGGAGTTCTTCGAGTCGACGGACCGCATCCACCTCGAGCAGTAGCGGCAGCTCCGTTTCGTGACGATCGAGCGCGCGTCCGTCGTCGCCACGAAGGTCGCCAGACGTTACGCCGATGAACGTCGACTCCTCTCCTGCGGGTCCTAGCTTACTCGCACGTCTTCAGTCGCCGCCCCAGCCGCCTACCTCTGCGATTGCGAACCCAGGGCAAGTGCCGACGGAGACGCTTTTGGGGCGATTTGGACTTAGCTTGGAAGAGAGGATTCGAGACGTTCGACCGGGAAACGAGGACTCGGGACCGAGAAGGAAGAGGCGACGTCCGCCTAAGGCAATGCGACGCGGGCAAGGAGCGTAAACATTGGGGGGCTCTGTGACGAGGACTTCTAGTAGATAGATTCACTGTTGTATGTTTCCGCTCTTACCGGTATTTGGTACACAGTATTACGTAGTACATCACGTAAGACAACTATTCTTTGCCTTATACTTCCATGATCAAGACGACGTGAGTGCATCTTGCACGGGGGTGTTGAGCATTCGACTAGCTCCTCACCCCGGCTGGGCACCCATACATCTGCCCTCCTCTCCCGGGTGACAGGAGTCCGTTCGAAGGGTTACACGATACCGGGCAAGAGCTTCGCTCTTGCCTACGGTGCGACATCTTACTTCAAGATATTGGACGAGCGCTCGCAGCGCTCCCTGAGGTCTCCTCCGACGAGAAGCCCCCTGCGCTGAAGCACGACCGCTTCACACATTCTTTGCACGACTTGCCAATGATCCATGGGTTGCGCGCAGCCATGTCGTCGAGCTCCTTACGGGTGAAGCACATCACCACGGCTGCATCTTCCAACGTTGAGCTGGCGTTTATGTCGAAGTGTGGTTGGTCTGCACGAAGGCGAGCTTCGTTGACGAAGACGAGGGCACCGCGCGAAGCAGGCTGACAAATGTTGCGAGTAGCACCAGTCATCGTAGCACCAGTCATCGTGTGTATGAAGAATAACCTGGGCGAAATAAAACGGTTGGTGGCAGTTTAAAACTCGCGTGGTTATTTCAAAGAAATGAAGGAAAGCTCGGGTGGCTCACATTGTTTGTTTCTCGTTCAAATTTCCCATTGTACCGGCACTTTTGATGTGCCACTAGCCACGAAAGGGAAAGCGGAATGCTATTTTACTGCGCTTTGAATGTCAGCACAGCACCGGAAAGCAGAAGGTAAGCCGTACCTGGGCCCGATGCCATGGGCATAGCTTCCTACACACGAAACGCATTTTAATTTCCTGAGGATAAAATGGGACAAATGTATGGCATACACGATAACATTCAATATGATGTCTAACAGAAAATGTCGACTACTTTAATCTAACACGATGGGCTCGATCATTGAACCAACGAGACGTGGACGCTTGGGCTTGGACAAATATTTCTTATCCTCCTCGATCACCACTGCTCTTGCTTCCTCCTCGTATTTGCTAGTCCACCTTCTCTTGAGGGGGGAGGAGCCGTTGCCAGACGACAGCGAGGGCGACGGCGGTACACTTAGATCGAACCCAAAGTCGAAGCTCTGGCCGTCCTCAGTCAGGAGCTCGGGGTCAGCGAAAACACCCCCAATCGCTGGTGTCGGCGTCCCCGGTAGTGACACGGTCGTCGGACAAAGTATCCCAAAGGCCTGAAAGTCGGTCAGCTCACGCCCATGACGGTAGATTGAACAAAACCTTACCGCCGGCTTCATCAAGGATAGATTTGAGGGTGTCGACCACGAAGCCGAGCAACCCTGGACACGCGTCCTCCGGTACACTCCCATTCCGCAGGATCATATAAGAGCCCCGTCCTCTCAGGCTCACAGGGGACCCGACGCGTAGCCACTTGTCATCAAGGGCGGAGTACCACACGTAATGAGCGGCGGGTTGGCCCATTTCAGGGACAGCACCGACGACCTTTGCGGCGTTGAGTGAGGTGAAGTCAAAGCACCTATGGATCCCACAGAACCCCCACTAGTTAGTGGGGGGTAACCCTGGGTTACCCCCCACTAACTAGTGGGGGTTTTGGCTGTTTTGCCTATGATGCAATAAAAGCTGTGATAAAGGCTGCAAGAAAGTCACAATATCTCTAAGGTCTGGGAGCACATGAGACCTAAGATATACTAGCTGCAACAAAGTCACAATAAAGGCACAATAAAGCTGCAATATCTATGACCTAATATAGACACATCACATCAGAGGTGAGGTGCAATAAAGTTGCAATTAAGCTGCAATAAAGTCACAATAAATGTGACTGTTCCCATAGAGTTTGTAGAGGGTGGTAGCTGCAATAAAGTCACAATAAATGTGACTGTTTGCATAGAGTTCGTAGAGGGCAGTAGCTGCAATAAAGTCACAATAAATCTGACTGTTCACGTAGAGTTTGTAGAGGGCAGTAGCTGCAATAAAGTCACTATAAATCTGACTCTTCACATAGAGTTTGTAGAGGGCAGTAGCTGCAATAAAGTCACTATAAATCTGACTCTTCACATAGAGTTTGTAGCGGGCAGTAGCTGCAATAAAGTCACAATAAAGATATTATAAACTCACAATTGCACCTAGAGTTCGGGAACTACATATGCTGCAATAAAGCTGCAATAAAAGTGGTTTTCTCACAACAAAGCCATAGTCACCCTCTATTGCTGTCACTGCTAAGCACCTATCATATGGAGCAAATCACAAGGGTATATATAGGCTGCAACTAGTCTTTTGTTAAAATGATGTGGTGCAGGTACCTGCTGGGTTAAAAATGTATTCCCTTGGCCCACAGGGGTGTATTATCTTTTATCTACAGCTAATCTTCCCTGTGCCATGGCCTGATTAAGCGTACCAGCCTCTCGGATTCTCATCATCCTGATCCAATGATTCACATCACTTTAAATGAATATTTTAATCGAATAAAATATTCATTTATTGCCGGGTTTGGCCGAGTATTTTGCGTTTTGCGCAGGAGCCAGGGCACTGATTGCAAAACGGATTGGACAGCTGGATTGGATATTTTTGGCTCTACAACTTTGGTTTCAAGTCTATTTTTGGATTTTTTGGCATCTCAGAGCCTTTGAGCTAGTGTGTTTCCTTTTTGGGCCACTACGCTTTTGGCCCAAAAAGGAAATTCCTCGTTTTTGCCCTCATTTGGGCGCAAATTGACCGTTCTTCTTGATTCAACTTTGCAGTTAGCATGCCCTTTAGGTGTGGATGGGACTTGCATCACATTCTGGGGTAGGGAAACAGTGTGACATGGAGATTATCTCTGAACTGGGGAAATTCCACTCCTGACCTCAAAACTTCATATAGATCCAGTAGAGCTATTCCAACTGACTCTCTTCTCATATCTATCCCTTATTCCAGTCTTTTGGATTGATTTCCTGTGTATTTCAGATGGATATTCTCAATTTAATGGCCAGATGAAGAATTTCGATATTTACAGTACATTGTGTGTACCATACAGCAGGCTGGCCATATCTATGGTTATAGTGCATTTAGAAGATATATAGATGCTTTTGAGGCACTTGGGTGTCATGTTAACATCAACCACATTGAGATTTAATGAAAGTATGGAGCACATGGATGTTTACTCCATTTGCTTTGCTCCATTGTGCTGAACAGCAATCTAACTATATGGAAGAATTACAATGAGATGTCTCATCCTTCAGAGGTCAAATTTTACACCAATATATGGGCAGAACCATGAGAACTGTGAAATGTCAGTTCTGCATATATTGATGAATTGGGGCCTAAAGAAGGGACCTACTGCTAAATAAACATTACAAATGAGAAGCTAGAAGGTGAAACAACAATCCCAAGCCTTATTTCATCGATTTTGGTCAAGATTTGAGCAAGTTGTGTTTTGGACAGTGCGCAGTGTAGAGCCAATAATTTGCAGTTAAGCCCTCATGCCCAAAACACCACCCAGTGGAAACTTCATGAAATTCCTTCAAATAAAGCTGAACATTGTTCCTTGATACTGGGAAATGGTGTTTAGATGCTTATCTTTGCATTATATGCAGTGCTTGAGGCCCTATTTGACAAATGATCAGAAATTGTCACTTCACATATCTCAAGTTCAGCTCGATATTTTGCCCTGATTTTTGGCTCACACAATTTTGTATACCTTAGCTAACTCTTCTGGGGGTTTAGATCGTCTTAAAAGGCTGCAAGAGAGCCTGAATAACCTGAATATCTGGTTGAAGGTTGAACATCACCAAATTCAATATGTAGTGGACTAGAGATGAATGAAAGTACTTCAAACATATTTATACATCCCATATGTTATGTAGGACCATTGGAAATGCATGCCACCTCCATGAAAGGCAAGGATCACAACAAACAAGCGAAATCTGTATAAGCTGAAAGTTCATCTGTATGAGCCCTAGGGTAGGGGAAGGTTATGTGGGCACACTTTCCATGATAGCATAATACTCTCCTGCAACTGCTGACAGTTAGCCATGGTGGTGTGTATGGTGGGAATCTCAGAATCAAATTTTGAAAGTGAAGAGATTATCTCCATGTCACACTGTTTCCCTACCCCAGAATGTGATGCAAGTCCCATCCACACCTATAGGGCATGCCAACTAAAAATTTGAATCAAGAAGAACGGTCAATTTGCGCCCACATGAGGGCAAAAACGAGGAATTTCCTTTTTGGGCCAAAAGCGTAGTGGCCCAAAAAGGAAACACACCAGCTCAAAGGCTCTGAGACGCCAAAAAATCCAAAAATAGACTTGAAACCAAAGTTGTAGAGCCAAAAATATACAATCCAGCTGTTCAATCCGTTTTGCAATCAGTGCCCTGGTTCCTGCGCAAAACGCAAAATACTCGGCCAAACCCGGCAATAAATGAATATTTTATTCAATTAAAATATTCATTTAAAGTGATGTGAATCATTGGATCAGGATGATGAGAATCCGAGAGGCTGGTATGCTTGGCTATGGCACAGACATGGTAATAGATAACAGCTATAGATAAAAGATAATACACACCTTTGGGGCAAGGGAATACCCAGCAGTTACCTGTGCCCTGTGCACCACATCATTTTAACAAAAGACTATTAGTTGCAGCCTATATATACCCTTGTGATTTGCTCCATATGATAGGTGCTTAGCAGTGACAGCAATAGAGGGTGACTATGGCTTTGTTGTGAGAAAACCACTTTTATTGCAGCTTTATTGCAGCATATGGAGTTCCCGAACTCTAGGTACAATTGTGAGTTTATACTATCTTTATTGTGACTTTATTGCAGCTACTGCCCACTACAAACTCTATGTGAAGAGTCATATTTATAGTGACTTTATTGCAGCTACTGCCCTCTACAAACTCTACGTGAACAGTCACATTTATTGTGACTTTATTGCAGCTACTGCCCTTTATGAACTCTATGTGAACAGTCAGATTTATTGTGACTTTATTGCAGCTACTGCCCTCTACGAACTCTATGCAAACAGTCACATTTATTGTGACTTTTTTGCAGCTACCACCCTCTACAAACTCTTGTGATCAGTCACATTTAGTGTGACTTTATTGCAGCTTTATTGCAACTTTATCGCAGCTCACCTCTGATGTGATCTGTCTATATTAGGTCATAGATATTGAAGCTTTATTGTGCCTTTATTGTGACTTTGTTGCAGCTAGTATGTCTTAGGTCTCATGTGCTCCCAGACCTTAGAGATATTGTGACTTTCTTGCAGCCTTTATCACAGCTTTTATTGCATCATAGGCAAAACAGCCAAAACCCCCACTAGTTAGTGGGGGGTAACCCAGGGGTTACCCCCCACTAACTAGAGGGGTTTTGTGGGATCCATAGGTGAGTCGAAGTGGTCGAGGCCCCGAACGCTGACGCGGAATTCTAAGGCTGGTTGGTCGTGGTCGGTATATACAACGACTTGGAGTTCACGCGCTAGGGAAATGAATATTAAATATTGGCTACATTGGCCAAAATCAACCGTGATTGCGACCTACTCTCAGGGGCAGAAATCTCGAACAAGTCGGGATCATATTCGTCATATTCAACAGGGGAAACAGCCGGCGTTGAGTGGGCCGTGACCGACGCGGGCATGCTGGTGGCTGAAGAGGAGATCGCCGAAGGGGGAGTGTGGATGACGGTAGCAGGAGCGCGGGCAACGGCGGAGCGAACTAAGAGCGGGTTAGATTGGAAGGAAGGAGAGAAGAAATAGAAGTAATAATGCCACCCACCATCGTTACGACCCTTGCCTTTGCCAGTGGCATTCGCCTCTCGAGCCTTCTTGTTTGTTGGCTTCGTCGTAGGAGGGGCTGGCTGCTGCTGTTTCTGGGCCGCTTTTCTTGCTTGCATGGTGGCCGCACGCTGGATTCCTCGAAGGCGATCGCTTTCAGCTTTGAGAGTCAGGAAACGGGGGCGCAGTTCTGCAATGCGGGCGGCATCCAATGTGTAGACCTTTCGGCAAGGACGCTCAGAACACTGTCCAAAAAATTATAAGCCACAGGGTTACGGATTATTGTGCCCGCCTCACCTGCACGGCCTGTTCACCAAACCGAGTGACGTCTGGGGGCGCACCGTGGCTGGAGCGTATGGCAACGTGCATTGAAATGTGGTGTTCCTTGTTCTTGGGACAAGTTCGCCAACCGGCAGGGCGAGGGATTTGGGACTTGAGCCAGCGCATTTCTGGAGAGTCGGTCATGGTTAAAGTAGAAGGTAAGTCGGTGGAGTCAGACTCGCATTGTTATTATTATTTGACGCTTTGGCCTCTTGCTTGTTTGGGAATCCCGGGGGTGCGTCGATCATTGGCAAGAAGACTAATTACCGAGCGCGTGTGCGTAGCCCCGAGAAGTTGTCGTTCCAGATGTTGCCCAGACGTGTTGACCAAGTACAAGTACCGCCAGAATTAACCGTTCCGATGTAATTGAAAGCCTTCCAGGATAGTCTGTGGTACAAAACCAACAGACCGAGAAATAGTCTGTAGCACAAAGCTAACAGACGGCGACGAGAGCGAGGTTGGGACGAGAGCGAGGGCGGCCCACAGTGAGCGAGTGGGACTTGGAAGCAAGAGACAGTTGATCGCGTGACCGTAGCCATCAGCGCATCAACGCCGGTCACTCAAAGCCTTCACCATTACTACCATCATCGACCTTGTCTGTTAGCTTTGTGGTACAGACCATCTCGGTCTGTTGGTTTTGTACCACAGACTACTTCCCAAAGCCTTTATTTACTTCAAGTTCACGACACGACCAACCCAAGTCTCTTGACTTACACCGCACTCGGTCCCGTCGCCCACAGGTTTTTTTCTCATCGAAACCAAGAACATCGAAGGCAGCAAATGAATCCCTCGGATGTTGCCGACGCCCCCTCGATACACAATGGCGTGGATCTTTTGGAATATCGCGATCTTAACAGTAAGTATTTTTCGTCAAGTCTAGGTCTGTCAGCTATGTGCTGCCGTCCCTTACATCCCCCTCCTATCTGTTCGTTTTGTGCGACAGACCCCAATGATACATTGCTGACCACTTTTATTTATTGTAGAAAAGCACCTTGGGCCTTACGATGGGAGGGTCGCCGCACACGTCTCGGTGGGCGGTACCTCTTGCTACATCACCACGAACGCCGACTATGTTCCCGGTCTCCCACCCGCAGGAGACGAGCTCTTCCTTCGCCAGGACATGCGCTGGGGTCCGGACGATCCTACCCTATGGCCGCATCAGTACAGCGAGACCTACTGCCATCTGGGAGCGATCCCCAGACGCACTGGACCCCACCGAGACGACATCTTCATCATGTGGTGGGATCTCGGCCGCCGCGATTTCGTTTGCCCTCGAACCGGGCACACTTTGACGCGTGGGCTGGGCAAACTCAGCGGCGCTAGAATTTCAGCCTTGTCTCCACCAGTCCACCAGCTGCTGAAGCGCTGCGAGGGCTACATAAGCTCTTTCGACCTCCCCAGACGTCCCGTGCCCCTAGTCCCTCAGCTTGCGGACAGTCTACGTCGCGGATTGGACCGACTCTGTAGCATCCCCGCGACCTTCGAGCGCATGGTTTTGGGCGTGACCAACGTGCAGCGCACGTTTTTGGAACTCTACGGCCTCCTCGATTGGATTACGACGTATCAACCACGCATGACAGACACCTCCCGCTTAGGCAGCGCCTCCGACGTCAACGTTATCGGGGTCTTCACAATGAATCCGCTCGTCGCGGAGCAATTTCATCGCGCGAGATTGCCGTACTGGTTCATACGCCCCTTGAGCGCGTTCCACGAGGATAATATCCTCCGGGTGGTGAAGCCGCTCGATCCTGCGGAGTACCTACAGTTGGCTGTGGTGGACGGATTTTCGCCTATCCAAGGAGGCCCGACGCTCGAACACCGCATTCAAAATCTTCATCGAGGTACCAGCACGCTCCCTTGGTATTAAAATCCTTTCGCGTCGGGTCATACATCGAAGGCGATCGAAATGCCTGCGCCCGGACCCAGTACGGCTCCAAGTGCGGCGGGACCGAGCGTCCGCAAGTCGGCCACCGTGGGGGGCAAGTCTTCCGCACGGCAAAAACCATGTGAGGCACCTGTCTTTGATTGACCTTTGCTAGCTTCTCACAATTCGCAGATGATCGCCCTCGCCCGGACCACCAGAATCGAAATCAAGATGCCCACTTCCAACAAAGAAACAAATTCGCGCACTTCGACACTCCCTACATGGCTGCGGCCATTCCATCTTGGAAAGCGGTGCTTGCAGCTGTCGACACGTCTCTGACACCGCTCTGCGGCCCACACCCTCGTAACGTCTATGTCTTCCCCGAGCCAGCCTTGGTTATTGGCTCCGACGCGCGCCGTGACATGTACATTCACCACTACCAGCTCATCCGCGATGCCTTGCTGTACAGAATGGGGGACGTCGACGAACCCCATGATCCGGTCTCAGCTGCAGAGTGGCGCGACGCGCTTCAGGGGAAACTGGTTGTTCAGGGGAAGCACAACAGCAAAAGTGAGAAGTGCACCAGCACTGTTGAGCGTATATTGGGGCCAGCTTTGCGCGCCTGTGGCATCAACACACTCCAAGGCTTCCCAGTTCCTTCGGCGGATGTACCACACACGACGCCTGCTCGATCCAAGGAGATTACGTGGGAGTTGGCAGAAATGAATTTTCGATTCGAGCTCTGCGCACTAGACCAGCAGGCTTGTGGAGTTGATCGACACGAAGACTGTGAGGCTTGTTTCCCAGGAGGTCTTCTCGCTCCCGACCTGAAGGAAAGCCGAATGGGATTCGCTGCCATGTCGTCATCGGAACGGCTGCCTCACCTCTTGCGTCTAGCGCGGCTCATGGAGGATTGGACGTCGCGCCCTCGCCCCGACGCAGTGACGCTCGCCAGTCAGCGAAAGTCGGAGTACTGGAACTCCACTGCCGTCCACGACCTCGAGGAAAGTGTGGCGCGCTATTATACTCAATCGTTTTACCACTTTTTCGGGCGCGCGGCAGTCGTTCCTCTGCAGCTTGAGCACGAAGTCATTGCAGTGAGCCCGGCCGGGGAGTTCGACACAGAGCGCGGGGACATTGGCATGGACATGGACAGAGAGTCCGGGGACATCGCCGGAAAGTAATTCTTGCCACAAACGAGCCTCCAAACAAGAAAAAAATGTAATGTATAAAGACGAATTCGAAACTATCGTGCAGCTACTTGGGGTGTGATGTGGGAACCACTTGACGCCCTCCAAAAGAATACGTACCGGCTTAGGGTTAGGGTTACAAACACTCCCCGCATTCCTACTACTTCAGAACTTCGCCGAGGGCCTTCGGATGCGTCGGGATGAGGCCATAACACCCCCGTTCTGCTCCTCCCTCACCCCGTTTCCGTTCCACCATTCTCATTTTGTCCTTGTGGTCTTCCCCGAGGCTGACGCGTATTTTGCAGATACAACTGCGTCAGTACCCGGCCGATTCCGCCACAGCGGAGTTATTGGTGCTATCCCAGTGGAACTAGTGTGACTTTGTCCAGCAACTGCGGCGCCGCTTTGGTGGGATCACGCTTTGGAGACGAACAATGCACAAATTCTGTGCCACCACAAATAATAGGTACGATGATGGTTGTTCGTACCAAGTACTTCCTAATGACATCCTCTTCCTCCATGAAGCGATCTTCCCAAACAAACGCGGTGGCTTCCAGTTCCCGTGCGACTCAGAACACCATCGGTCAGCGGGCACGCGCTCTTCTGTCGGACACCCAGTGCAGACGCCTAGCTGCATTGGCACAGCTTCCTGACCCGCCTGTATTCTCTCCACCCAAACGTGTGCCGCCGCCGCCACGCCAGAGCGGGAGACCCATCTTAGCTCTTTTTTGGATGGCTGTGAGTATCGATAGTAGAGTGGTCGCGATGTCTGGAGACTGACAATCTGTCTCCACAGAATAACCAGCGAGCGAAGAAGGTGACTCTAGCCCCTCCCGTGGGCGGCTACGTGTGGTTAGACCAGGCCGACAATGAGCTCAAGCTCGCCAACGTCCAAATCAAGGCGCCGACCCAATTCGAGACCTACGCGGGAAATCGCTGGAGGGCCGTGACTTGGGATACACCGATTCCAGTAGCCTCTGGTCGTGCGCTGCTGCTCCGCGCACAAGGGGTGACACTCATGGAAAATTGGGACATGATGCAAGTCTTCACGCAAGAGTTGTAATCGCAGTTTTAGGGGAAACTCATAAATATTCCGGATTCTGGAGAGAGTACATGCAATACATGGATGATTGGGAATTAATAGCGTTTCGCGTGAAATTTCTGAGACCAAATAGAATGGGAATCGCCTTTGCGAATTTGAGTGATTTTGCGAGATGTCTGGTCACGCATGACCAGGTGACCGGACCGACTCGCCTTCTCTCTTACTCTCACTCTGATCTCTCTCGCTCACCCTCATTCCCCGTCAGTTGCTTTTGTGGCACTGACTGCGAGTTGCTTTTGTGGCACTCGCGTCTGAAACAACATTCAGATCCTGGTCGACATCCCACCTTGGGTTACGGGTTATTCTTTCATTTCACGACTTGGACGACTAGCTCGGCGCTTCAAGCCGTCTACGACTGACTCTGGGCCTCTTCAAGATTGACTCACGCACTCGGATTAACGCTACGACGGTTCCCCATTCCTTGCCACTCGCCGACCTCGCACTTAGTTGCCTGGGTGGCACTAAGGAATTTTTGAGACCAAGCCCAAATCATGAAACGTGCTGCTGCAGCGTCTGAATCCCCTTCGAAGTGCGCTCGTCGGAGTACGGCTCTGGCTCGAGGTCAGATTGGCTTCGATTCGGACTCAGAAGATGAGGATGTAGCCTCGCAGCCGGAGCCCGCCGCGATTATGGTGGCAGCCCCACCGCCTCCTATTATCTCACCGCTGCGACCTAATGGACGGTCGTGGACACGCTCGGGAGCCATCGTAAACTGGGACCATAGCGACATCTCCGACACGGCGTCTACACCAGCCTCTGCGCTCGATACCTCAATACCGCTGAACGGGAATGACGATATTATGGATGATGACTTGGGGGATATTGGAGACCCTGAGACTCTGGGCCCGCCCCCCGAGATGTTTGGTCCCAACTTGGAGAAGCCGCGTCGTAATCAGGTAACCCTTGAAGCCAGATTCTTTTATTGCAGTACCTTATATTAACCCTCTGCTACAGGGACAGTCACAGCGTATGTCGAAGATCTTGAAGATCATGCCCGACATCCAGAACCGGATACTCGCGACCTTCGCGCATCCGCAGCTGGGTGACCCGTGCTCCTGCGGCCAGCCAGCAGAATATCGCTGCGTGGACTGCTTCAACGCGCCGATGTGGTGCCGCGCATGCGTTGTGCGCGAGCACCGATACAATCCCTTCCACCACATCGAAAGATGGGACAGCAAGATGTTTGTGCGCGATGCTTTGGCCACGCAGGTCCCTTTCGACAAAACCAAGTTCCCGGTCGAAGACTACTCCAACATTCACCTGCTTCTGCAAACACATCCCCACCCGCACGCTGGCCAGCCTCACTGCCCTCACCGACGCCCCAACGCCCCCGATATCGCTGAGTTCACCATTGGGGACCATAACGGATTCCACACGAGTTGGATTGAGTTCTGCCAGTGCTTACGCCCAGGCGATTCCGGGCGATGGCAGCAACTCGTAGCTGTGCGACTGTTCCCTGCGAGCTTTGAGCAACCGCAGACGGCCTTCACTTTTACGGCGATGAAGCAATTTCATGTGCATTCGCTGGCGTCGAAGAAGTCCGCGTACGACTATGTCAAAGCTTTGTGTCAGCTGAGCAACAATGCTGCCCCAACGACTATTGCGGTAAGTAACACTTCAGCAGCCTCAATGAAATCAACTAATCCCGCCACCAGAACCGTTATCGAGAGTTCCTTTTCGCGTGTCGAATTTGGCGCTACTTGACACTGCAGCGGCGTACAGGCCAAGCGCACGGTATCGACGAACATGTCCCTCATCGGCGTGCGGCATCGTTGGCGTTACGATGTCCCGCATGCCCGGAGGTCGGCTTCAACATGACGCTCGAGGAAATGGCGAACGCTACAGAGGAGGAAAGGTATTTGCAGTCGCGCCCTTCTTGTTTTGTTGCTGATCTCAAATTCCAGGCATAAATACACGTTGTATGTGTCCCCCAACGGCAATTTCAAGCTTCAGCGCAAAAAGAAACGAGAAGACCCCGACGACTTCGCTCTCAATGACGGCAACGCCTACTTCCCTCCCAACGAGGACTTCAAGGCGTACGTTAAACTCATCAAGAGCGAGAAACAAGAAGAGGTAACTGTGCTGCTTGCAAAGACTACCAGACGCTAACCTGAAACAACAGCTGCAGCAATGCGATCACCTAAACGCTGCGCGGATGCAAAAAATCTCCAAGTTCAAGAACGCCGTCATTACGGGCGTAGTCGCGGTGCAATGCGCGCGGCATGGATTCTATATGCCTCAGGGCATGGTCGATCTCAGTCTAGGGGAAGGGTAAGTGGCAAGGTGGCATTCAGAATAATTCTTCGCTAACACCATTGCAGGTATGGATATACCGACTACGCCTTGGTTTATGCGCTTGCTGAGGCGAAACTGGTACGGTGGATTCGTGTCGGATATGACATTTGGTGTCAGTACGGCGTACGCCTGCTTGCTCGGATTGGGCGGTGGTTCCCGGAGATGCTCGATATAATCTCCAACATTAGTGGCGCCATCAACAAACTCCACATCCTGTCGCACAAAGAACTCTGCCAGATTATTTATAACCTAAACTGGCTGCTCTTCGTCGGGCTGGTGTCTATGGAGATGATCGAGACAGGGTGGGCTGAGCACAACTTGACGGCGGGTAGCACGCGGGAGATGAATGACGGGCATAGACACGATGTCATCGACGGGACGTCGGACCACTGGAACTGGGAGAAGACGATCAAGCTGCGTACGTACCTGAATGCCCACCAGAGGAGTTATCAACTGATGATGGAGTACAGCGGAAGCTCTGACGCGGCTATACAGGACCGCGAAGTCAGAGCAGCGCGCAAGAACAGCATCCTTCGAGGCCCTCGACAAGTTCCAGAAAAGTCGGCGGCCGGAAGCGGTCGCAGTATGGGAAACGAAGGACGAAAATCCAAAACGCGATCCCAATGGAGTGTGGACTAGTGTTTTTCAGCTCAATATGAAGTCAGGTACGGGCGACTTGGTCGGGAGAATACAGTTGCTTATTAACCGACTACTATGTAGGACCTCCAACACATGCGGCGGCGTACACAAAGCTGCTGGCCAAAGAAGCTGAAGCGGCTGCAACACAATCGGCCGACTCGACGGCAGGCGGTGGCCGACCAGGCGATGTCGGTCTCATAAGCGCCGCTTTACTGGCGGAAAGAGACAGGTATGTGCTCGATTCGAATTCCTTGGAGGTGGCATATGCTGATCACATTGGCCAGGGAGCGTCTGAAGTGGTTGCGCGCGTTGCCTACATCCACCGAGGAGGCGCTCGCGCCGGCCAGGCAGCAGCTTCACTCAGATATCAAGGCTTTACGCAAGTGGCAGCTCGACCGTGTTCCTGAGCTACACAAGTACATGAAGGAGCTCGACGTCGACGAGCCAGAGAAAATACGCCTGCTACTGCCTTCGGATTTCAGTCCGGCAGATCGTGCGCAGCTCAAGCTCTCAGACTTGGCAGCGGTCGAATACGCACTACGCGAGGGGCAGGCGCACGATTCGATTATGGACTTGCGTACGACCATTCGGACGAAGAACTTCAATACGAACTTGAAGAAGACAGAGATTTATGGTACCGGTGCCACAACGCGGGCGGGAAACTTCCTCAAGTCACTGCATAACAAAGTCCAGTGGGCGGGGGATATGTATCGACGTTCGTGGCGGAGCCTTAGGGCCCTCGGCTTTCCAAGGGATGACGCTACGCTCCAGCCTCTGAGCCGGGATGACCAGTGGGGGAAAGGCGGGGTGGCATTGAAGGCGAGCCGGTCGAAGGACCGCGAGCCTTGGTTCTGGTCTGTGCAGCGACCAGCTGGACTTGACGCAAAGGCACAGGCGGCGTGGGAAGAGGAGAGTGAGTCATTTCTGGCTGGCTCATAATTCAAGTTGCGCGTACTGAGTCGACATAGTGGACCGAGTTCAGTGGTTTCGCGAGCGCGCCCTGATGAAGCGGGCTAACGAAGAGGTCGAGATCCTCGAGGCTGAGTTTGAGCGCTCGAGACGGTGGTTCACGAAGAATAGTGATATATGGACGAAGATGGGGGAGACGGAGAGGAGGACGGGTATGTTATCTGTACGGTGTGAATGGGCGAGCAACTGATCGAAAACTTTCAGGTTACGGCGATGACCATAGCTGGCGGGCCTACGCACACAGCCAAGCTGCGATTTACGCGAACCTTGCGCGAGTGCGAGACGCTGTGGAAGAAGCTCCCCCAACTGGTGATCAAGGATGAGATTGCTGACGCGAAGAAGGCCAAGAAAGAGGAGGAGGAGCGGGAGCGCAACGCAGAGGAGGAGCCAGATTACGAGGTAAGCTTCTGATTCCATGTCGAGCGAGCCGCGGCTGAAGAGGTTTGGGCGCAGGAGGACTATTTGGCGGAGGTTTTGTGATTCCGATAAAGGCATGCCCATAAAAGGTATGCGATAAGATATGATAAGATAAGATATGAGATAACACACTTCAGATTAATCGCAATCAGGACGAGATTAACATGGTAAGAGATTTAATCGCGGTACGAAATCGGACTGATTAATCGCAATCTAGATTAATCGTAGGACAGATTAAATCGTATCCTTCCCAGGATTTAATCTTGTGCTTCGCAGGACTGCGCAGGATTAAATCGTGTGCTTCGCAGGACTTCGCAGGATTAAATTGTATGCTTTGGAGGATTAATCGCGAACTTGGCAAGATTAAATCGTATGCTTTGGAGGATTAATCGTGGACTTGGAACTGTAATCGGGGCTTGGGAATTGTACATTAGATTAATCCTACATACCACGTTCTCTGCTGTACTACATGTAAGATTAATCTAAATAGTGAATTGGATTCTGCAAGTCAAGATTAATCGAGTTCACTTGGATTATCCTAGTCAAGATTAATTAGCCGAGCTGATATCACTGTCTAGTCGCGGATTGTGAGAGCTCAAGTGGAATACTCTGCAATGAATTGGTCAGATGCGACGAATGTGGTTCAAAAGTAAACGCTGCTGTCGTGCAATGAACAACACAACAATTGGGGCTCTGCCAGAGAAGTAATTATCAGCCTGCGCCACTATTTCTGAGCCTCACACTTTCCGACGATCCGTCGGTGTTGGCGCCCATCACGAGAGTCTCATATCCTCTCCGGATTGAATTGTGGCAAAGTATATTCTGAGGCAGACAGGATATCGATTGGATTATTAGATCTCAATTACCGACATGAAGGACTTACCGTTGTCCTCCCTGAACCGTTGAACAGCGGGGAACGAGACTTCGAGGATGGGGCTGCGGTCATTTCGGGTCCCAGAGCACAATGCCAAACGTGCGACACAGGTTCAACTGATTCTATGACTACAAAATCTTTATCAAAGCCATGATGCATGTATTCGAGAATGTTGTGGCGGTTCTGCAGCATTTTAAATGGTTGCATATGAATGTTTGTTGTCGAGTACCTTGATAACGATCTCACCCGTAGTCAACCCGGAGCAAGATTACAAAGTGTAAATACAGCTTCAGCGCTGCGCCACATAGCCCGCGGTACAGGTACTGGTAGTAGTCGTATTCTGTCTCTTGGGAATTGCTCGATGGCATAGCTGGTTGATATATCTATATATATATGAAGTCCTAGTCTGAATCTTTACACAGTCACCTACTTCTCCTCAATGCAATTGCATTTCTCTCTCTTGGCGGTCGTACTTGCCACGTTCTTCATCAGTACTTTTGCCGTTATGATCCCTGCCACAAACAAAGACGGCGGCCTCCCGGCGAATTGGCATCGGATGGACTCTAAAAATTACATCGAGCCATTCAAAGTCCCTGACGTTAGAGCCCTTGACGAAAACCATGAGGTTTGAAACAAAATATCGTGGTGAGAGTGAATTAAAAGGCTGAGCACCCACAGGTTATAATTGTCCACAATTTGAGGGGGAATGGGCCGGCAGAAGGTAAAAATACAGTACATGTTTATGTTGGATTGCATTACTCATACTGCGCATCGCTCTAGTCACGGATGGTAAAAGGTGGCAATCATACCCCTTTCAAAACGATGCAACCCGGCCCCCGACCTCTACTCCCCGTGAAGCCGCTCGCAGGCACGCGCCCTGACTGTGACAAGTTCTGCAAACGGCTATAAAGTTGCTTCAAAGTCCTGACGAGGTTCTCGGTATGCCACTCTAGTCAAGCCCTCTTATATTGGCTCAGCTGCTTAGTTCTTGCCGCAGTCTTCCGGGTGGAAGAGTGAATTAGAGTAATTGGTAGAGCGAAGATTGGAGAGATGGAAGTAAATACGAATGGTGACACATGTACACTGGCTGAATTCCTGTCCCATATGGTACTTGAACCGAGAAATGGGGTCCCCTTCTTTTGTTTAAACCTAGGTATCAATAATGTGGTGTCAGCTAGCGTGCATCGAGTCGTACGATGCAGGTATAAATTAGATGTAACGTTCAGCAAGTTTTTAGCGCATCCATTTGCAGCAGCAAAAAAACAACCTCAATCCCATACACATTGAACCATCCCACGTCCAGCATGCACTCCTTCGTCGCGCTTACCTTCGTGTCCATCGCTGGCAGAACTGTCGCTGCGGCGCGCCTCCAAAGCGTACCTGTCTCGATGGACCGCCTTCCCCCCCCCCCCCCCCCCATCGGCACACCATGTGACCCGTGGGGAGCCAAGTGTTGCTCAAGCCTCACTTGCCTAAAAAAAAAGCCCTGTCCGTTATATGCTCGCGCGTTCTCTGCGTTAAGCACACTCTGACTCGATTCGTTGAGCTAGATTTGCTTCCCGATCTAGATTTGGGAGTGTTGCCATCATCAGCAAGTCGAGGGGAGGAGGGGAGGAGGGGAGGGTTACGAGAATAGGGTCGTGCAGTGAAAAGGACAAAAAATTTATGTCAAAACATGGGAGCCAGATGAATTGGCCGGTCTGTATAATTCTGCGGATGCGGCTGAAATACCAAGTCATTCCCCCTAGTCCGGGTTGTGACGTTATGATTTGGCGTCTGGCTCGAATACGTTTGATGTGGCGTCTTCATCGCCATCTTCACCTGGCATTCCGCTTGTCGCTCTCCACCGTTCCCCCTGTGCTCTCCCAGGAGTTAGAACTGCCATCTGGTGCCTGGACAAAACCCAGCATATGTGGGTTCCGTCAGAAAGCGAGGAACGGTGCAAACCGTCATGTTGAACCATGACAGTCAGAATGGTCTAGACCACTGGCTCTTAATAAAATTGTGTCTGTCTGGTGCAAAGCTGTTTGAAAGTCCGCTTTTGGTTCATAGCGCCCGGGTTTGGGGATCAGCGCTCGGCTTCGAACTCTCAAAGTAACGCCGAAATTACCCCCAATCAAAAATCATTCACGTTGACTGACGTGCGCTTGAGCGCCAATCAAGCGCCAAGTTCAACCTGGCTCACTTCTTTAACCGCGCTCTTGTGAGTAACACGTCAGGCCCGGTAACCCGTGCGTCTAATGGTTTATCTAAATTCCCGGATCTTACGAATTCGCTGTCCATTCCAACGCAGAATGCAAAAACTGCTTGGCACGCCCGACGACAGGGGCAATGCTTCATCCCGGTGTTATCGGATTTCGGGCTGAAATCGGCCGAAGGAAATTCAACAAGCCATCAAAGCGATAATTCTTGGAATATAGCGCGTCTACCGAATGTCGAAGTCCATCAGACAGGTAGGATCTCCAGGTCAGTCGGACTGGGTCGCATTCGAACGTGCTCCGTTTCTGACGGCCCTTTGTGTATCCCGTTGATTTGATTACCGACGTGTGCCAGCGCGTTTGCCGAGTTTATTTCTATTTTGGTCGTAAGGCTGTGTATCCCTCCTTTTTTCTTCCGTCCACGTCTACCGTACGCGCAGTATGACGATCTGCCCTGGTACGACGTTGCTTGACCTCGGAGATGGCTGTGTGCGCGATACCTGGTCCGCCCTCGTCCCTGCGCTTCTCGTACTCGCGTTCTGTGCGATAAAATTCCATCCCCCCTTCCCCACCCCGATAAGGAGGCTGGTCCGCGTAGTCCAGACCCCTTTTAAACAATTCCTCAGCCTGCGCGAGGCCGAGGGACTTTTATTCCCGGGCTTACAAGACGTTGGGGTCGAAGATGCGGCCAAGTACGATGTCCCCGTGTGGAGACCTATCCTGGTCGTTATCGGGGTTGCGCAATCCGTCGTGTGGATCGCCATTGCCGCATCTTCGCTCGTGATGGAGGCGCCGCTTTATCAGGGACTACGCCAGCTACTCCTGAGCGGCACTTGGATGTACACCGTCGCGCGTGCAGCTGTACACACCAGCGCCACGCCCCCGTACGACCTCTTCGTCCTCTATGTGGTGTATTTCGTTATTGGGATCGTCAAAATTGGAGGGTACGTGTTCGAGCACAACGTCGACGGCATTCCCCTCCCGGGGCCACCGGTCCTGGCGGGAATATCTGCGTACATCGCCAGCACACTCGCTGTACTACTAGCGGTGCTGTCCATGCCGCTCAACGTACCCAGCAGTCGCACCAATGTGTCTCAAATCGTGCGTTCACCCCACACCTTCTACTTCTAACGCCGCAAACTCAATTCGATTACGTAGGGCATTACCGTGTCCCCTGAAGATTATACACCACTATGGCAATGGATTTCCTTCAGCTGGATATATCCACTCATTAAGAAGGTGCGTCGACGCGTCATTGGAGTCGAAGCCAATCCCTTACTAACCTAATTTAATTCAGGGCACCCACAAGACGCTCCAGGACAAGGACGTCTTCGAACTGAGCCCCAATATCCAATCTAGACCTGTCTTTATAAAATTCAATAGACTTCAGTGAGTCCTTTATTTCTGCTGCATCCATTTGCACTCACACAACATAAGGATGCCGACCCTGCTGCAAAAACTCTGGGTGGCCAATTCCCTCGATCTCATGTTCGTATTCCGCATTCCTCTTACCCGTGCATCAGCTCCGCGTCTCTTAACTCCACTTCTCATTCTGCAGCCTCTCTTTCTTCCTCACAATAGTCAGCGTCCTCTTCAACTACGCCGGCCCGTTGTTCTTGAAGTACGATCTCTGTTGCGTTATTGAACTGGAGCTCATGCCCCCTGTATAGACGCATCCTGGATGCCATCGACACCCCTACGCCAACACGCCGCGACAAAGGGACCGCCTACATCTACGCGCTGCTCATGCTAATTTGCGCCGTCCTCAAGGTACGTTATATTCCCTGGTCATTTTTCTGCCTTTCCTGTCTTCATTTGCTGGTTTCGATGTATATTTCCCCCGATATGACGGTCTCACAAATTCCTTGTTTCGTCCAAACATGCTAACCGACCTACCATACCCACAGGCGCAGATCGACCTGCAGCATCTCTGGCACAGCCGACGCGCCTCGACGCGCCTCCGCGTCGAGCTCATCGCAGCCGTATACGATAAAGCTCTCAAGCGCAAGGACTTCTCCGGGCTCGTCTCCAAGGACGCGGCGGACGCGACACATAAGCCGAATGCACACAAGCCCACACAGCCTCAAACGAAAGCGCAGAAAAAAGCCGCGGCGCTGCGCGAGGAGCACGCGGACGACCCCAAGGCGGGCGCAGACACGGGCAAGATTGTGAACCTGATGGCGGGCGACCAGACGCGCGTGACGATGCTCGTGAATAATGCGTATAATATCTACGGGGCGCCGATGGAGATTATCGTGGGGACGACGATTTTGTATTCGTTGCTTGGGTGCGTCCCCGTCGTCTCTCTTTCGTCTCCCTTGTCTTTCGGTTTCATTTGCGTTGCACGTTCACCGGGATCTGATCTTTATTTTTTGTTGTGCACTTACATATAGGTGGAGCGCGTTCGCGGGCTTTGTGGTGCTGCTCGTTGGCTGGCCGCTGAATAGCTATGTCTCGCGGCGGCGAGTGCGCATGCACAAGGGCGAGCTCAAGGCAAGGGATGGTCGGATGAGCGTGGTGAATGAATTGATTGGTGCGGTGCGTGCTCATCCTTTTCGTATCCCTGTGGATGAGGCTGATCGTGTGCGGGGATGACAGGTCAAGTTCATCAAGTTCTTCGCGTGGGAGGAGCGCTGGATCAAGCGCGCGATGGACGCGAGGGAGGTGGAGATGAAGTGGATGATTAAATGTGCGTCTCGTATAATGTTCGCCGTTGTTTGAATTCCGATTATATAAACAGCGCGGCTCAACTCGCTCATGTTCTTCCTGATCTGGGCGCTCGCGCCTATTCTGCTCTCCACGATCTCGTTCCTTACGTACGTGATGCTCGGGAACCAGCTCACCATCGGGACAGCGTTCACAGTGGGTCTTCTCGCATTTTATTCTGTGGAAAGGTTCCGTTTGTTCATGGTGTATGCACCCAGTCTATTGCCCTCTTCGGGATGA
The DNA here is from genome assembly GCA_014925785.1 of Mycena galopus ATCC 62051. Taxonomy (NCBI): domain Eukaryota; kingdom Fungi; phylum Basidiomycota; class Agaricomycetes; order Agaricales; family Mycenaceae; genus Mycena; species Mycena galopus. Next base: position 185,165 of record WIQG01000280.1, read on the forward strand.
TTCGCTCCCCAATGAATAGTACGTCCTTCATCCCGTGTGCAGCCGCCTGATTCACTTCCATTGTCAACGTCTAGTTATCCCCTCGTGGATTGTGCGCTTCCTGCAGGTGCGTTAACGCGGCTCTACCGCACTCCGTCGTAATTCAGACTGACAACCTCAACCCATATTCAGACGCGCATCTCCCTCAACCGCATCGCGGTGTACTTGGACGAGGACGAAGTGTCCGCACAGGTCTCCTCGCTGAAGACGGACGCGTCGATCCCGTTACTGGACGGCGCGGAGGACACAGGGCTTGGGCTCGAGAATGCGTCGCTGCGGTGGAACCAGCTCCCAGAGGAGGAAGAGGACGATAAGGACGTTAGCGGAAGCGACAACAGAAGCCCGACGTCTTCGTACGACGGTACTACGGCGTGGGGAGATGATAGCGGGAGCGAAGGCGGGGGAAATGAAAATAATAGGTTCGAGTTGCGTGATATTTCTGTGCTGTTCCCCGAGGGGAAGCTTTCCATTATTACGGGGCCTACTGCGAGGTGCGTCGTGTCCTTTCCATGTCGAGCTTTATTCATCCATCCCTTGGAATAGTGGGAAGACCGCGCTGCTGGTAGGATTTCCACCATATGACGAGGCTGTTTTTAAACTGGCCATCCTCACAGATGGCGCTGTTGGGTGAGATGACGCTCCTCCCTGGCGGACGCATTATTATGTCCAAAAATCTGTCCAAAGTCGACGAGTACGGCAACATGCACAGTATATCCTACGCGGCACAATCACCGTGGCTGCGACACCAATCCATCCGTGACAACATCCTCTTCGGATATCCCTATGAAGAGGCACGCTACAGGCAAGTGATCGAGTGCTGCGCGCTGCAGCCGGACTTGGAGATGCTGGAGGACGGCGACGCGACCGAAATCGGAGCGCGCGGGGTGAATTTGTCGGGTGGGCAGAAGGCTAGGTGAGTCGGTCTGCGATGTCCCCAGCAAAATGAATTTATGTCTGACGATGCGCCAGAGTCGCGCTTGCACGAGCGGTTTATGTGCGCAGCAGGTTTGTGCTGCTAGACGACCCGCTGAGCGCTGTGGTATGTTCTCGGCATCCCATTCAACTTGCACTTTGTTGCTAATTCTTTTTTTTTTGTTTTATCTTTGTTTCAGGACAGCCACACGGCACGACTATTGTTCGACAAACTGCTGCGCGGGCCGCTGCTTGCGCACAGGACTGTTGTGAGTCTTGATGCGCTCGCGTTGTGGTTTGCTCGCATCTGACTATGATTGCGTTAGATCCTTGTCACCCATCACGTTGACCTCGTTCTCTCCGGTGCCAATTATCTTGTCCGCATGTTGGATGGGCGCATCGACGCGCAAGGGACTGTTGAGGACCTCCGTTCCCGGGGCCTTCTCGACGAGATTACCCACGATGCGGCGGCGGATGTCAAAGCAGAGGAGCCAGTCGCGGCTATCGAGGCCAACGACGCGGATCCCGACGACCCAGAAGCAAAACCGAAGAAGCCGCGAAAACTTGTCAAGGACGAACATCGCGCCATTGGAGGTGGTGAGTCGCGTTGCTATTCATGCCTGCCTGTCTGCCTGTTCAATGAAGTTGAATCCAGTGAAATGGGCGATATACAAAAGCTATCTCCAGGCGTCATCGTATGGGATCTGGGCTTTCTTGCTCTTCGCGGTACTTGTTGGCCAATTCCTCAATGTTGGAGAAAAACTGTGGATAAAGGTACATCAATGAATATTTTTTGAGTTGACGCCCACTTCACTGTCCGTAGACTTGGGGCTCGGCATATGGGCAAAGCAATAGCAGCATGGTTCTGCACTACCAATCCTTTGCATCGCTCAACCCGGAATATTCCATGGATGGCCACGGGTCGTACGTTGCGCAGGTCGAGTCTCGGTTCGAGGCTTCCGGGTTATTCGACATCAAATGGCCAAGCGCGATCGAACACCCGCTCTTTTATGTTGGCGTATATGCTGCCATCGGGTTGACCACGGCATTCGTGAGTTTGTGTTCTGTAGCAGCGCAATACACCGGTGCTCTGAGGGCATCGCGCCTGCTTTTCAAGTATGTTTTCCCCATATTCAAGTCCATGTTTTCCCTCAGTCGTTTGTAGGCAACTCCTCGTCTCCGTCGTTCGCGCGACGTTCCGGTGCGTATTCGCAATGACGTTCGGTTGGTTCTAATGAGAAGTCGCAGTTTCCATGATACGACGCCTCTGGGTCGAATGCTCAACCGTTTCGGGCTCGATATGGACAAGATTGACTCGGATCTCGCGGGCTCTCTGCAGGCTGTCAATTCTTCGTTGGCCGGGTTTTTCGCCTCAGTTATCACGATCACGTCAGTTTTGTCGTGCCCATAACCCCGTGCCCTATCGCTGAGGCGTTTTGCAGTATCGTCTTTCCGGCATTCCTGTTCCCTGCCATCGTTCTCGGCTTCATTTATTACCGGCTTGCTCTGGGATACCTCAATACCGGACGCGATTTGCGTCGGATGGAATCCAACAGCCGCTCGCCGATTTATTCGGATTTTGGCGAACTGCTCGAGGGAATTGTCACTGTCAGAGGCATGTATGTTTCGCTCATGGTGTGACAGTTGGCATTGACCATCTGATTCAGCGTTCTCTGCGGAGAGTCGTTTCTTGGACAATTTGCACACCCGAGTCAGTACTGGTAGGTCCTCATCCAAGTCGATTGCGAATACAACTGATTGTGGCCTGCAGCAACCAAAATGTGGTATGTTTTCTGGATGACAAATCGCTGGTTACTTCTCAACTTTGACTGTCTGGGTGCGAATAAAAACATCACTCTCGCTCCTTGTAACTGATTATTTGCAGGGGCCTTTGTAAGTAGCGTCATGTAACAAAGCAATGTCCCAAGGTTCTAACATCTGGTCAGGCGGTTTTTGTCACGGCTGTATTCTCGATCGCACTCCTTGATAACGATGCTGGCCTTGCCGGCCTTGCCATGACGGTACAGCTAACTTCTCTCACTGATAGACTTTGCTGAGCTGTTAACAGTCGGCACTTACTTTTACCAACGCCGTGTATTGGGCTTGTAGGCAGTGGACGGCTCTAGAAGTAGATCTCAAGTCAGTGTCTTGATGGATCCCGCGCTTTTACCTGACAGCAGTTTTTAGTTCGGTCGAGCGTGTTGTAGAATACCTCAAACTGCCTCAAGAGCCGCCCGCGGTGATCGAATCCAATCGGCCACCGGCATATTGGCCATCGAGTTCCAGAAATGATAGTCTGCTCCGGGTGGAAGACCTGGTGGTGAAATACTCGCCGGAACTGCCACCAGTACTGCAAGGCATCAATTTCACTTTAAAATCGGGCGAGCGAGTCGGTTTGATTGGACGTACCGGCAGCGGTAAATCTACTCTCGCCATGAGCCTCCTCCGCTTCGTGAGTTCTCGTCATCTCAAGGCCCCGGTGCTATTCATTAATCCTCCAGGTCGACCCTGTGGGCGGTAAAATTGTCATCGATGGCATCGATATCTGCAGTATCGGAATCAACGGTAACCCCCTCCTCATTTCCGTCTGAAGCTCGACTGATTATTCTCCAGACCTGCGTTCCCGGGTGGTACAGTCATCGTTGTTCATGTTTAAATTCTTTGATAACGAGCGGTAATAGACCTTTATTCCTCAAGACGCCACTCTGTTTTCAGGGACGTTGAGGGACAATTTGGACCCTTTCGGTACGCCACTTACCTATCTCATGGCGACCTAGTTTAATCTCTCGCAGGTGACCATGATGATGCTGCTTGCATGGACGCGTTGCATCGCGTCCACATGATCAGTGACAGCCCTGCACAATCTCGTGGGTCCTCCCGCGGCCAGTCGATGGCTACGACGCCGTGCTCATCCCGACCACCGTCAATCAACGGAAGTGTAACTGATGTTTCGTTGTTTACGGATGTCGACGCGAAGGTTTCCGTATCTTTGGACAGCCAGGTCTCTGCCGGGGGGACCAATTTCTCGCAAGGGCAACGCCAGCTCATTGCAATGGCCCGGGCATTGCTTCGACGAAGCGCTGTGGTCCTGATGGATGAGTCCACGAGCAGCGTCGATTTTGCCACGGACACCAAAATTCAAAAAGCCATACGCGAGGAGTTCAACGACTCATTGCTTATCACGAGTACGCGTCCTCCATCTTGACCTTGACCATACGTTGACGGACCACAGTTGCGCATCGCTTGAAAACGGTTATTGATTACGACCGCCTTTTAGTTCTGGACCAAGGGAGAGTGGTGGAGTTCGATACGCCGTATACTCTGATCCAGAAGGAAGATGGTGTCTTCCGAGGCATGTGCCTCAAGAGCGGGTCCTTTAGGGAACTAGAGCTTGCCGCGCGCGCGAAGGAAGACGCACAACGGCAGACTTGGTAAATTCCGCACTATACGACTCTTACCTAGATGGATAGACAGAAAAATTAGACATTCAAAGAACAACGCGGGCATAAATCAAGCACATCATCCCCGTGAGGGCGACTAGATGTGAAGAAGTTTAAGCATGCAAATATTCAAGCATATTGGAAGCAAAACTATGGGTACTACTCCAGTGTTGGTCGCGTTGGAGTGTGCCATGTTATGCGCCCGTCCAGTGCGACAGATTAATCGAAGTCCACGGCGCCTCCCCGAAATGCAAAGCATGAAAATTGCAACCCAGTAGAAAAACCTACACGTTACCTGCCAGTGGCGTCGGACCCTTCATTCTCGGCGGCGCGTAAATTCTATGTGAGCTCAGCCCTGGATATCGCATCATCATCATGATTGCTCTGTACCGCAATGTTAACGCCCTTAAATGCTTCGATGTTATCGAGCGGCACCGCGTCCATCGGGTGGACCCTAGTCTGTCGCCAGGTCGCCAACCTTGTTTGTGGCGGGAATCACGGCGGCAATGGTGCCAATTGAGAACGCGGCAAGCGCGAGCGTGAGGAAGGAGCAGTGCAACTGCATCGTATTGGCGAGGAGATGATTGTGTGTAAAGATTCGGGCGAACGACGAACTCGCGAGCTTGTATGTACGTTGACCAGATTCCGGACTGCTGCGATGCCATGGATTACAATGAATAATACATACATTAGCAGCACCTGGGGCCATCCACAGGTTGAGTCAACCTGACATATCCTCAGTTTCCAGCCTGCTCCGAGTTGACTACGGGTTACATTTTTAACATCATCGTGTGGAACTGATCGGCGCTGCACGGCTTTTGGGATGTCCACGTCGCAATTTCTTGTAGAGATGGACAATTCTCCCATCGATTCAAGTCTCGTAGGCAAGGTGGCATTCTAATGGCCTGGTAAAAATGAAAATAAAATAAACAGTCCCAGAATCGAAAGGGGCAATAATATTTCGCCGTGTCCACTTGGCGCGGCGGGGACGCGCGGTCGAAAATCTTCACCTTTATAACATATGTTGTAGAGAGATGGCGGCAAGCGACACTGTGCACAAGCCTTATACTAGATGAATCCATCGACACTGGCCGTGAGTTTGACACCGTCTCAGGTCTGGCTTGCATTGGACGATTTCAAAAATCAACTTGGACGCAGCAGTGAGGCGGCGGTGACGCGGTAGGACGCGGCGTGACGCGGCGAACTCTTCAGTATTGCGCCGCGTCCATGTTGAAAAACGCGGCGATACCGCCGCGTCACGCGGCTGGCAGCGGCGGTCCGACTCGTAGGACGCGGTGCGCACAAAATAGGACGCGGCGCATATTCAACATGCCGCGGCGCTCATCACGGTGGACGCGGCAGTGAGGTGGCCATGATGCGGCACTCACAAGATGGATGCGGTACACCACCCTAGCGCTGAATCGGCACCCCACGGACCCCTCGCCGCTGCCATCATGAATAATGATTGACTGACCAACACAAATCCTTGGCTCACGTTAACAATCGCAACTCCACCAGATGTCGAACATCTTGTGAACTCCAAGCACTTCTGGAAATCAAGTTTGTGTCCGCATCATTTTTTGAAGTGCAATACATGAACCGGTCTCTAGAGTTGAATGGCCGCACCGCCACTCTCGCCCACCCTTCCGCAGCTTGGACGCTTGAGCGTGCCAACTACTGAGCCCAAAGGATCAATGCACATGAATTCGACGAGGACAAGAACCAGTCCAGATAGCATACGAGGAGAAGTAGCATCAATGAACGGCGCGACGCAGCGAAATATCTGATTGATGCAGCGAACTCTCTGATCGTGCCGCGTCACTTGCTGAGCCGTCTTTCCTGCAAATTGCGGAGCCCGAAAATCAGTGTGCACAAAGTCAATGAGTATAAGAACCAATTCAGGCAGCATATGAGGAGAAATAAGATAGATAGGAGGCGAACGGCGCGACGCGGCGAAGTATCTGATTGACGCGGCGAACTCACTGATGGCGCCGCGTCACTTGTTTGAGCCTAGTAGTTTGAGCCATCTTTCCTCCAAACTCCAGAGCACAAAAAAACGGTGGGAATGAAGGCAACGGACATAACAACCATTCTAGGGAACATCCAAGGAAAAATAACATCAATAGTGGATGAACGGCGCAACGCGGCGAAGTAACTGATTGACGCGGCGAACTCACTGATGGCGCACGTCACTTGTTAAGCCGTTGGTACGTCTTCAGGGACCTGGAATGACTGCTGAATGAATTTGCCTCACATTGCACCACCAAAGTTGGCTCGAAGGTGCGTTATTCATTTGTGTATTTTCTGTGATTGTGACTGGAAGTCGTCTCCCTTTTTTACCTCTTTCAATCTTCCGATTTTTGCCTCGTTTTCTCTCTTCCCCTACTGTTTGTTCGACTATGAGAATCTGTCAAGCTAATTTAAAAAAAAAAAATTGCTGCGTCACATCAGCGGCTGTAAAACTCTCTGCCATGTGTATGGTGCTGTAGAATTTCCCCTTCGAAATCCGGAGTCCGGAGAGCTGGTCACACCAAATAAAGCAAATTTCAGTCCGAACTGAAACTGCAATTCATTTCCCAAACGTCAAAGGGTGGGCGCCTCCTGGACCACTGTTCAGTTGATGGTTGTAAGAGTTTCCCTCCTGTCGCAGGCGTCATCAATGTCGATGGAGGCGATCTCTACGGGCTACGATATTTCAAAAAATATCTTTGCAGGCGCTAAATTGGTATGTAACTCAAGAAACATTCGTTGACCCTTTCAAATCTCAGTTCGCTCGTGTCGCGCCTGGAAACTACTGACACAACGAGTTCTTGCACAGGTAGCCCGGGACCAAACAAAGCTTGCTTTCCCCACAATTGCCACATTTCCTCGGTTCCTTTTCCCACTTGTCAGAAGGGACAGTGTGGAGTTGTGCGTCGTACTCCGCCGGGTGATTGTCGCCTCTATACAGTTTGTTTGTACGCGAGCTGCGATGGTACCATTCGGGAACTATATTGCTTCAATGCTGGGGTTCAAATACACAAAGAAGGGAATCGCACTCACCTCGTCCACAGTATTTGTGTCCGAAATTCGAGTCCTCGCAGTAGCAGGTGCCTTCCAAAGGTTGTGTGACCATGAGCATGGCATCATTCACCTCGACTTACCCCGACGGTTGTGGCAGGCACAGTCTTCACAGGCAACGTATCCACAGTCAGGGCATAACTCGTCCGGCTTCCCGTTCTCTCCACCAAATTTGAGCCGGCATCCCGTGCAATGCGTCGTGGGAGGCTTGACCCTACAGACGGTTTTGTGGGTCTTCCAGTCTGTCCTCGGTGTCATCCGGGCGAACTTTCCTTATCGGCGGAGAGAACCGAAACTCGAACCCACCTAGCTTTTGACACGCTACACCACTGGGCATTTGGTGAGCACGATGGTGCATGAGCGTATCCTAGGTTTGATGATCGATCAGGGTAGTACTAACCAATATCGAACGCTTTTGCAGCGAGAGCACCTTAATTCGGCATGTTTACCGCATCCGTTGCCACAGCTTTCCATCGCAGAGGTTGCACGGAGTTTTGAACGAAAAAGACGATGAAGGTTAGGGAAAAGGCGATTGTTTGTTTGGTTTATGGCCGCCCCATCACCGCACAGCGATTGTTCCCAAGATGTCAAACGCAAGTCAAACGTTGGGTCGATTTCAATTTTGTAGGCTCTCGAGAGCGTCCTCATACATCGAGATTTTTCGGGTGGGCGCAGGGCTCAGTGGTTACGCTAGGCTTAGAATGTGACCCTCAGCGAATGGTTTGAAACTGCCAAAGAAAAAAAGAAATGGATAAAATATAACAAAACCAAAGCCTGGATTGAAATTATCCTAGATCGCGAGGTGTACCCATCCACTCGACAAACGGGTGTGGATACTAGTGTGATCACAAATGAAGAATAACAAAATCATCAACAGAATTAGTACACATCCCACACATTGACCTCCGCCACATGGGGAAGCTTACTCCGAGCGTCCTTCAAAAACTGCGCCATCTGTGCAGCGAGCTCCAGCCCCGGTCGCTTCTTCATATACCGAAACTCGACCTTCCAGAGCGCCGGTAAAAGAACTAACCATGGAAACATCGTCCACGCGCTTTCAAACGAGCGGCATTCGATCCGAATGTGATGCACTTTCAGCAAGGCACGCGCGAGAGACTGTTCGCCTGCATCGAGCGCACGCGTGTTGCGTCCGTCGATGCGGAGATGGATAGTGAGCCCGGACTCAAGCTGGCTGGTACGCGTGGTGATGTGGCGGATGGTGGACTTCGCAGTGATGCCAGAGGCGGAGTCGCGGGAGTAGGGGAACGCAAATTCTGATAGCAAAGGAGAGGCCGTGACTCTGTCTAAGAGTGGGAGGAAGTCTGTTATTCGAGTCCCGACGAATAATTTCCTGAGCCCCGGGTGTGTGATGGGTGGGTCAATGAGGAGGGTATGCTGTCAAAGCCCTCGCTGGGCTCGTAGGACAGGCAGCTGATCTCGGAGTGACGCAAAAGAAATGCGCCAAGAGCGCCGGGGTCGATGGACGCCGTTTCGATGCGGAGGGTCTGTAGGCGCGGGAATGACAGATGCGGGAGAAGGGCGGTGATTTCGGCGCTCGTGAGGGCATTCTGGGCGCCCCAGCCATATCCTCCAAGGTTCAAAGCGAATATCGGGGGATGAGGCACGATAACAGTAGACGAGCCTAGTAGCGAGGTCACCTTGAGCATCGATACTGATGAGAAATCAGCAGATCCTGTCTCTACGCGAAGACGCAGAGACGGATGCAGCGGGGGGCTAGCACTCAACTGTGGGAGTCGCCAGCCACAAACATCAGGAAGGGAGTACCTGAGAAGCTGTTGATTGTGCAGCATAACGACGGTGCCATGTATTTTCATGCACACCGCGTACAACACGTCGCGCAGCGCATCTAACACCGCTTTCTTGTCTGCGTCAAGGTAGCTACCGAATGTCGTAAAAAAGCCGGACGGGAATTCCACGTGGAGTTCCCGCAAACTGGAAACCGTCGAAACAATGGCTCGAAGCAAGCACAATTTTCGGTGCATGCGTCCAGTCGTACCGGAGAAGGTGCATCGGACGATTTTGACAGGCGGTGAGGAGAACGAAAGTAACAGAGCCGAGATAACATCGCAGGGGATGTCCAAATTGCCTTGCTGGATTGAGACCGCGGAGACTCCGTGTTTTAGCAGATAGAGCGGAATGGCTAGTTCGTTGAATCCGCGACATACGCCAGCGACAGTGAGTAGTGAATTGCTGCCAAGGTGGTGAAAAATCAGATCCCATAATTCCACGTGAAGATCTGGAAGAGAATTCGCCGCTATAGGCTGGTTTCCGTCGAGGATGCTCATTCGGGATGAGTGTAAGAGTCAAGACGTGTCGGTCGTGACAGTCACAGTGACGGCTCGGCCGTGGATGCCGGAATCAAAGCATTTCACAAATATTAGACATCAGAGAAAGATCTTCACTCGCCCCTCACCACAAGGCCACAGGCAGAATGCGACCACAAGTCATCGAGGATTCATTCTTCAGGCTCCCAGACGATGTTCCCTTTTATGAAGGCCAAGAGGACTACGTGCGGGTTAAAGGGTCCCTTGTTGACTACCACCTCGCCTCGCGCGACCTCCGCAGCGCATTCATCGAGTGTTCCAAGTATCTCGTAGCGAACCCAGGGACCAGTCTTATACCCGGCGCAGCGAATGGCGACGGAGAGAAGCGACTCGAGATTGCGATCAGGTTCGCTGATTCACATCCTACACTTGATTACCGCGTAATAACCCTGGCGAAACCAATAGACGCATCAGCGGGTGCGCAGGCTTTGCTAAAAAGCCTGATCTCGCTTTATCTTGCCTGGATACTATCATCAACCCAGACAGCGAAGATCCTTGCGATAATGTTTCCGACGAGCTCCTCGCGAAGGCCTTGTCGTGTGCGTCGTTTGTCCATATCGAGCTATACGAGGCAGCGCGGCGTGAACACGACATCAACCTCGCGAATGACCACTTGTATGCCGCTGCGATGTACGCCGATGCCTCGATCTCCCGTGGTCTCATCAGCCCGAATGCGTTGTGGGTTACATCTGTGCTGACGCGCTCAGCGACGCAGTACAACACAGATATACGCAATTCCCCTCGTTATCGCGTCTTTAAATACCTCTGGCGTGCAATGGACAAGCGTGAGGAGGAGATGGCTGAAGAGGACAGGAAACGATCCGCCAAGGTCGCCAAGGCTCCCAACTCGTACAAATGTGCCGCAAAAGGATGCGGGGTGGAGGGGACCAGCAAGACGGCACTGCTGCGCTGCGGTGGAAAATGTCCGGCTGAGGTAAAGCCATCCTACTGCTCCAAAGAATGCCAGAAGAAGGTAAGACGCCTTGCCCATCCAAATATTGTTGCGCGCTCTGAAATACGTTCTCGTCAGGAATGGCCCGCTCACAAGAAGATGTGTAAGCCGTGTTCTACTGCGACTCCCACCGAGAACGGTCCCACCGTAGAGGTGAACCTGAATGATCCCTCCGCCCTTGACGGGGAAATGTCGACCGAGCGCGGTGCCGAGCGCATTATTGAGCTCCCTCATCCCGGCATGCCAGGTGGAAAGTTGAGGATCGTATCCAAGCACATGAGCCCGGTGTTCTTGCGGTATTTGAGGGAGACGATGAACGCAGCCAGAGCACAGTAGGAACACCAAATTTTACCCTCGTCCGCACTGGATTGGAATACGCAGGCTATAGTAAGTAGATAAATGTACATAATTTACGGATGGAGCCTCTGCTGGCAACTACGAATGGCATCCAATAACAGTCATAAAAGTCGGTCCGACCCTCAGAGGCGGCGCCGGTTTCAAAACATACAGTATGCGCACAGCGACTGATTGTGGGGAATGATCGATCCGACTTGTTTGACTCTGGAAAGCTTGTCGTAGAGATGGAATTAGGATGAGGGTAGGGATAGGAAGAAAAGGAAACGACTACGACAGTATTTTGGGCACCAAAACGAATAGCTCGAGTATCCTGCGACGGAGGATTCACTCCTGAAACTTTTCAAAGGACTGATTTTGCCAGCGGGGACCGGACGAGTTTAGCCCAGACTTCCAGATGAACTGTCCGTCAGCCCATTCCGAAGATGATTTCCCTGCACTAATGCGTGTCGGCAGGTTTTTTCCTCGAGAAATTGTCATGTTGCCGGATCCTCGAGCTGAAAACTGGCGAGATGAGGGTATACAGTGGTATCCTGCTCGTTTCGTCAAAGATCATCAAAAACACCCGGGATCCTGCGAGGCAGTTTGAATTCTGGTTCTCCGACTGCATCCAGTAGCCTCAAGCGCACAACAACTACTTCATACCACCTTCAACGGTCAGAGACCAAAGCTTTCTGCAAGGCTATCTTGAACGTTTTGCTGAAACCAGACCAGGTGAGTAGGCTTAGTCGATAATATTCCAGTGCATTCAATCATAAACGTAGATCGGGAACATTCGTCTGGCTGCCAACTCCGCATCTAACCCACCGGATCATCCGCTTGTGAAGATTTTCGACGCCGCAGTTGCTCCTTTGGCTAAACTCCTCCTTTCCTGGCCTGAGTATCATCCAGTTATCAGTGCATACAACTCCTACATGGCAGCCCACGTCGGAACTAAGAGCAGGGCATCTAGCTGGCTTCCGGTGGCCTTTGATGCCCCCGACACCGAGTTTGTTTCGCTGTTGCGGCCACCCGCTGCAAAACTCTTGGATCAGATGGTTTCGCTCCCATACGAAGAACGCCGCCGGCGTGTCTTGAATGTGGGGCGAGCTATGCTGCATATTTTGGCCATCCAACACGAACTTGAGGAACCGTTCAATCTGAACGGTGACCTGTTTGAAGATGTCGTCGAGCTGGAAATCATACGATTCCGCTTGGAGGATGAAGAATGCGGGTGTGCTATGTTCCTGGCAACAAAACCCAGACAGCTGACTCCCAAAAAGCATTGGGATAAGAAGGCATTCGGTGAGGCTCTGCTCAATTTTCGAAGTACTCACCTCATCTTCGACCCTGCGTTCCGACCGATAACCTACGTCCGCCTTGGGCCATCGGAGAGCCGACGCCCAGTGATTTTGATCGACATTCGCAATGAGTCTCCAGTGGAAGCCGGTTTGATAGGGACCATTCGCGCCCGAGACGACGACGACGACGACGACGACGAGAGCCCCGGCCCTCCTTCCAAGCGACGTGCAACGCTAACAGCGCCCAAAAGGCAGCTTCGATCGCGGGATAACAAGCCGCGCAAAGCACGCAAAACATCCCCAAAGGTAAGGTGGTAGCAAAAGGACGAGGATGGGTCACGGTTGAGATGGATGAGTCTGGATAAACTGAAGATGACAGTCAAACAATACCGTCTTGCTTTAGTTTACTCCCGAACTGTTAACGCTGTCATGTACAGCAGATATTAGTTCATTCATTATTCC